>CM065378.1:23337500-23360000 GCA_033060915.1 Euryodendron excelsum | reverse complement strand
GAGACAGTTTATTCCTCGAGACGGTTCCAAATCAGACACGTCTTTCCGAAGATGGTAAGTTCCCTTTCCAATCCCTCTCTTGAGACAGTTTATTCCTCGAGACGGTGCGAGTAGCGAAAATACTCGCAAACATCACAACCATTCAAGTAGCGAAAATACTCATAAATAGGTCGATATAGGGAATTGCCAATAAACCCCTGTGTCACGACAACCGCCAATAGAATGACGGAAACACTCAAAACCCAGGTTAACACCAGTGTCTGCTAGCCCATTTCGGTAAAAAATGACCAAACTGCCCCTTGGGCCTTTTCTGAGACTTTTCGGTCAAGATGACCGTTTTGCCCCTAGGCATTCAAATGCCCCGGGAACCACACCGGCTCTGAGTATCAAACCGGTAATCTTCTGAGATTACTTCTTATAGTATTCTCAACCTTCCTCTACCTTTTCGGATCATTCCGAGTCAGTTCCGGCCAACCCGGTATAAAATGACTGTTTTGCCCCTGGTTGGCCGATCTCCTTTTTCGACCACACCGGCTCTGGGAATTAAATTGGCAACCTATGGGAACATTCTGAATAATGTTTCCAAATTTTGAGTCTTATTCCAGGACAATCCGAGTCCGTCCTGGTAGCTTTCCGGTCCGATTGACCGTTTTGCCCCTAAAGGCCCAGTCAACCCTTCCGACACATCCTATCCTCATTTTTCAAGTCAAATACCTCTGGGACACTATTTTAAGTGTTCCTGCTCTTTTCCAGCCTTCTGGACCATTCCCAGTCCCTTAAATCATTCCCGGACTTTTCGAAGTCACTCCTAGTGAAGCCAAGCTAAAAATTGCATGGTAGTCACTAGTACAGGCGCCCAAATATAGTCAAAATACGTTGCTTGCCGACCTTAATAGTTTCCTAATTGGCTGGCACCACTAGTAGTGGCGCCAAGCCAATATTTGGCCTGAAGTGGCGCCAAAAGCATTTTTGGCCTAGCGCCACTACAACAGGCGCTAGGTCTATTCCATGTCTATAAATACAGAGCCTCTTCCAGCGTGAAAGAGGTTTGCAAACTCAGTCTAAAAATCATATATTTCGATATGCAGAGCTCGAACACTCCAACAACCCTAGCCTCCCTAGGTTTTCCAAACCCTAGCCACTATACACTAAACCCTAGCCTCATATACACTCCTACACACCCTCACACACTTATACATTAGCCTCAAACCCTCCTTTGAAGACTTGAAGAGCTGCAAACCGAAGCCTTGAAGATTAAAGATGAGCCCTCGAAGATCAAGACTGAAGTGAAGCGAAGACCGAAGAAAGCAAGGCGCGCAAAATAAACAAGAAACAAGGTAGGTTTTCTATTTAAATTTTTGCACTCCCCCTCTCTCTTCTCTCTCCTAACCCACTTGGGTTTTCTCTATTTTAATCCCCCATCTCTTTCCCCCCCTTTCTTTGCATGCTTGAAACAAGGGGACTCCCGGTCCATGTGTAGGATTAGACTATCGGAGGGTCACCGTGTCGGGGGCTTTCCTTTAGGCTAACCGGAGACCACATGGGTCCGGGCCCCTTGATTATGTGGTGAAGCCTTAACCTTGTATGTTCACGACTCCAAAATTGCATTGTGCATATCATGATCATGCATCTTCCAAAAAACCGTTTTCAAACTCGTTTTTAAAGATTGCATTAAACTTGTTTTCAAAATTGCATCAAAACATCCTTTTTCAAAACGTGTTTTCAAAATCACAATCCTAGGGTGATTCTAGCCTTTCCATGGCTAGGGCTGCTTTAGGAAAGTGTTACATTTAAAATGACCGATATGGTCCATATTTTCAAATCTTGTTGTTTTCAAAACCACTTTTCTAAAGTGGTTCTAGCCCTCTTATGGTTAGAATTGCTTTAGGAAAGTATGATGTTTTTACACCTTTTAAAAACTCTCTTTTCAAAAGTCTCTCTTCCTAAAAATCTCTTTTTCAACATGCTTTTGTAAAACTCTCCTTTCCAAAGTTGTTTTCAAAAACTCCCTCCAAAAATCCATCTTTCAAAACTTCTCTTTTCAAACTCCTTTCCAAAACACTCTCCTCAAAAGTCACTTTCCTAAAAACTCTCTCCAACAATCTCCTTCCAAACATCCTTCTAAAAAACTCTCTTTCCAAAATCTTCCCTCTAGAAACTCCTCTCTAGGATTTCCTTCCAAAAATGTGTTTCCAAAAACGCACTTTCCAAAAATCCTTTTTCTTGGTGCCCAGGTCAAGCCCCAGAACCCACAATTAGGAAACCCTAATTTTCTTTCCAAAAACATGGTTTTCAAACTTGCCTTAAAACCTAAGTTTTCAAAACCTCTTGTTTTCACATCAAAGCTATACACATTTTCAAAACCTCTTTTCTATGTCAAAACTATAGTTTTTCAAATCTAGGGTTTTTAGAAATTTCCCTTTCCAAGTCCTTGTCAAATCCTACCTTCCCTTTAGGAAACCAAATCCAATCCCCTGTTTAGGAAAACTAGATCCTATCCTCTGTTTTTGGAAACAAAATCAAACACTTCTTCTTAGAAACAAAATCCAATCCCTTCCTAATCCAAATCTTTCCTAATTCCCCTCTTTCCTAATTTCCTACCTTCCTAAATCATAAGTTTCCTAAAGCTTTCAAATCTTTCCTCAAACATTAAGCTTCCAAATCTTTCCTAATTCCACCCCTTTTTCAAATCTTGACTCTCCAAATCTAGGTTTTCCAATCTTTCCTAAATTCAAACATTTCCTAATTTTAAGATTTTCTAAAACTCAAACTCTAAAAATTTCCAAATCTTAAACTTTCTACATTTCAAATCTTTCCAAATTCAAAGCTTTCTAAATTCAAAACTTTTTTTTTAAGTTAAATCTTTCTAAACCCAAATCTTTCTAAATTTTAAACTTCCCTAAACTTCAAATCTTTCTAAATCTAAAACTTTCTAAACTCAAAACATTCTTACTTTCAAAACTTCCCTATTTCAAAACATTCCAAATTTGAAACTTTCCTATTTTGAAAACTTTCTAAATTCGAAACTTCCTTAAGTTAAAACTTTTCTAAATCAAAATTTTCCTAAAGTGAAACCTTTCCTTTTTCAAAATTGTCCTAATTCAAAACTTTCCTAAGTTGAAACTTTCTTAATTCAAAACTTTCCTAATTTCGAAACTTTCTTAATTTGAAAACTTCCCTAATTGAAAGCTTTCCTAATTCCAAAACTTTCCTAAAATGACACTTTCCTAATTCGAAACTTCCCTAATTTGAATCTTTCCTAAATCTAGTCTTTCCTAATCTTTCCAAGTCCAACTTTCGAGTCAAATCTTTTCTAAGTCTCAAGTCTTTCTAGGTTTCCTAAAACCAAGTCCTTCAAAACTAATCTTTTCAAATCTTTCAATCAAATTTCAATCTCTCAATCTTCTAATCCAATTTCCAATTCAATCTCTTTCTTCCAAATCAATCTCTTTTTAATCAGACTCTTGTCCGAACTACGACTGACCTGATTCCTCCAAAAGGATACGTAAACAACTCTCATGGGTGCGGTCACAACTTCTTTCAAATTTCAAATTTCTCCACATTTTTCAAATTTCAAATTCTACAATCTTTTCAAATCTCCAATCTATTTTCAAACTTCCAATTCCAAAAATCTACTTTCAAATGTCTATTTTCAATTTTCAAAACTTTTCAATTTCAAATCTATCCCTTTCAAATCTCTCTTCTAAAATCAAATCAATTTCTTTCCAAATCTATTTTTCAATATTCTTTTCTAGTACTTGCATATCATGCATAATGTCTTTTTCAAACATTCTTTTTCAAAGTAGATAGGATTGAACATTAGTTAGTTAAAGACTCTCATAGATGAATCTAGAGTAGAATTGACATGTAGGTACCGAAAGGGCAAGGTAGGGTGATGGCTTAGTGCATCTTCCCTACACGTAACCAATCTCCGAGCCTAGGATCACTGATTTCAAAAACCAAAAAGGAGTTATTTTTCAAAAAAGGGCTAAATATTTTCCATAGGTTGCCAAACAACTTGTTTTCTTAAAAACCCTCTCTTAAGGAGATATTTTTAAAATCATTTTTCAAAAACCCTAAGTGTAGTCTTCAGATTATTCTTATTTTTAAGTGACCTAACTCACCTTAATCAAGTTAGGTGGCGACTCCAAATCTTTTTCAAAAGCCCTTTATTCAAATTTATCTTCAATTCAAGCCTAGTCGCACTCATTCTTTTAGGAGGGTGAGTTCTAACAAGAGAGTACAGTGTTTTTCCCAGTTATATGTATATTCCTCGAGTGTAAAAAATCTGGGCGCAACAACCGTAAGTCTAAATGCTTTAAGAAATTCAGAGTGTTTAAGGTAGAAACAGAAAAGCATTATGGTAAATGTATCAAGACACTATGATCTGATCGTGGTAGTGAGTACCTCTTTGGAGAATTTTTGGATTACTTATCAGATGAGGGGATTGAGTCCCAGTTGTCTACACCAGGTATGCCACAATAGAATGGTGTAGCAGAAAAAAGGAACAGAACTCTTATGGATATGGTCAGATCTATGATGAGTTATTCAGATTTGCTTAATTTATTTTGGAGCCATGCACTTGAAATAGCAGCATACATTCTAAATTTAGTACCATCTAAGTCAGTATCTATTACTCCCACAGAACTGTGGAATGGGTGCAAGCCTAGTCTACGACATGTTCGGATATGAGGGAGTCCTGCACACGTGCTGAAAGGGAAACAAATACATTGGAATCGAGAATAGATGTCTATTTCTTTGTTGGGTACCCTAGAGGAACAAAAGGTGGTTTATTTTATTGTCTTAAGGACCAGAAGGTCATTGTTTACACCAATGCCCAATTCTTAAAAGAGAACTATGTAATGAACTACAAACCCAAAAGTAAAATTGTTCTAGAAGAGCTGAGAGGAGATAGACCAGCACATACTTCTTCATTACCTTCAGTACAAAAAGAAACACCATAAGACCAAGTCATTGACATCCCATTGCCTTGTCATAGTGGGAGGAATGTTGTGACTCAAGCTGATACTGAAACTTAACGTGTAGATACCGTTAACATGTTAGTTCCACAACCAGGACATGATGATGGTGCACAAGGATCAGAATCAGTAAATCAATTCACTCGTAATATACAAACACAGGTCGTGCCTAATTGTAGTGGGAGGGTTGTACACCAACTTGATTGGTATATGTTACATGTTCTTAAAAGAGTCTTATGACAGGATTGTAAGCACCCTATTTTTGACCGCTCAGCAGTCTACACTCCGTCCAGACTGGTTTTCAAGTCATTGTGGACATATTCCAATCGAAATCAATCCTCTAGGTCCAAATTCTGCCTTTCCATCGCTTCGCGGACCCGTTAGGCCCAAATAGAGGCAAAATGACCAAAATGCCCTTAGGGGCATTGTCCTTTCTTATTCCAATTCCAATCCCTCTCTCGAGACAGTTTATTCCTCGAGACGATCCGAGTAGCAAAACTACTCACAAAACCGTCAGAGTGGCGGAAACACTCACAAAATCGTCAGAGTGGCGGAAACACTCACACCGTTAGAGAGGCGGAAAAACTCAAAACCCAGGCACGTCTCTTCGGAGTCGGTAAGACCCCTTTCCAATCCTTCTCTCGAGACAGTTTATTCCTCGAGACGGTTCCAATCTAGGCACGTCTCTTCGGAGTTGGTAACACCCCTTTCCAATCCCTCTCTTGAGAAAGTTTATTCCTCGAGAAGGTCTGAGTAGCAAAACTACTCACACAACCGTTAGAGTAGCAGAAATACTCACAGAACCGTTAGAGTAGCGGAAATACTCACAAATACTCAACCCCGTCCGAGTAGCGAAAATACTCAACCCCGTCCGAGTGGCGAAAACACTCAAAACCTAGGTTAATACCCATGTTTGTTAGCTCACTTCGGTGAAAAATGACCAAACTACCCTTAGGACCTTTTTCGAGACTTTTCGATCAAGATGACCATTTTGCCCCTAGGCATCCGAATGCCCCGGGAACCACACCGGCTCTGGGTATCAAACCGGTAATGTCCCGAGAATACTTTTTAGTGTTCTCGACCTCCCTTTACCTTTCCGGATCATTCCGAGTTAGTTCCAGCCAATCCGGTGCAAAATGACCGTTTTGCCCCTGGAGGGCCGGTCTCCTTCTTCAACCACACCGGCTCTAGGTATCAAACCGGTAATGTCCCAAGAACACTTTTTATAGTATTCTCAACATTCCTTTACCTTTCCAAATCATTCCGAGTCAGTTCTGGCAAACCCGGTACAAAATGACTGTTTTGCCCCCGGTGGGCCGGTCTCCATTTCCGACCACTCCGGCCCTGGGAATCAAACTGGCAACCTCTGGAAACATTCTAAATAATGTTTCCAGATCCCAAGTTTTCTTCCGGGACAGTTTGAGACTGCCCGGCAGTTTTTCGGTCCGGTTGACCGTTTTGCCCCTAAAGGCTCGGTCAACCTTTCCGACACATCCAATCCTCACTTTTCAAGTCAAATACCTCCAGGACACTATTTTAAGTGTTTCTGCTCCTTTCCGGCCTTCCGGGTCACTCCCGGCTCCTTCAAATCATTCCCGGACTTTCCGGAGTCACTCCTAGTGAAGCCAGGCTAAAGTTTACATGGTAGTCACTAGTACAGGCACCCAAATCTAGTCAAAGATACGTTTCTTGCCGACCTTAATTGTTTCCTAAATGGCTGGCGCCACTAGCAGTGGTGCCAAGCCAAAAAATGGCCTGGCGCCACTACTAGTGGCGCCAGTATAAATTTTGCCCTTGCGCCACTGCAATAGGCGCCAAGCTTGTCCAACTTCTATAAATACAGAGCCTCGATCAACGTAAAAAGGGTCTGCAAACTTAACCTAAAAATCCTATATTTTGATATACAGAGCTCGAGCACCTCTAAAACCCTAGCCTCCCTAGGTTTTCCCAAACCCTAGCCACTATACACAAACCCTAGCCTCCTATACACTCATACACTCCCCCATACACTCATACACTAGCCTTCAACCACTCTCTCAAGGCTTGAAGAGCAGCCATTCAAAGCTTGAAGACAATCCTTGAAGACTAAGGGTGAAAATCAAGACCAAAGACCGAAGACCGAAGACTGCACGGCGCGCAAAATAAACAAGAAACAAGGTAGGCTTTCTATATAAATTTCCGCACTTCCCCCCTCTCTCTTCTCTCTCCAACCCACTTGGGTTTTCTCTATTTTAATCCCCCATCTCTTTCCCGCCCTTTCTTTGCATGCTTGAAACAAGGGGATTCCCGGTCCATGTGTAGGATTGGACTATGGGAGAGTCACCGTGTCGGGGGCTTTCTTCTAGTCTAACCAAAGACCACGTGGGTCCGGCCCCCTTGATTATGTGGTGAAGCCTTAACCTTGTATGTTCACGACCCCAAATTGCATTGTGCATATCATAATCTTGCATCTTTCAAAACTCGTTTTCAAAGTTGTTTTCAAAACTGTTTTCAAACTTGTTTTCCAAAATTGCATCAAAATCCCTTTTTCAAAAACTTGTTTTCAAAACCACAATTCTAGGGTGATTCTAGCCTTTCCATGGCTAGGGTTGCTTTAGGAAAGTGTCATATTAAAAGTGACCATTTGGTCTATATTTTCAAACCTTGTTTTCAAAACCACTTTCTTAAAAGTGGTTCTAGCCCTCTTATGGCTAGAATTGTTTTAGGAAAGTGAGATGTTTTTATACTTTCCTAAAACTCTCCTCTCTAAAATTGTTTTCAAAAACTCCCTTCCAAAATCTATTTTTCAAAATTCCCTTTTTCAAACTTTCCAAAACTCCTTCTCTTTAAAATCTCTTTCTAAGAACACACCCTAAATTCACCTTCCTAAAAACTCTCTCCAACAACCTCTTCCAAAAATCTTTCTAAAAAACTCTCTTTCCAAAATCTTCCTTCTAGAAATTCCCCTTTAGGATTTTCCTTCTAAAATCTACGTCTCTAAAAACATGCTTTCCAAAAACTCCCTCTCTTTAAAATCTTTTTCCAAAAACTCTATCTTCAAATTCTTCCCTCTACAAACTCCTCCCTAGGATTCCCTTCTACAAAACCTTCGTTTCCGAAAACGCGTTTTCCAAAAAACTCTTTCCTTAGAGCCCAAGTCAAGCCCTAGAACCCACAATTACGAAACCCTAGTTTTCTTTCCAAAAACATGATTTTCAAACTTTGCCCTAAACCTAGGTTTCCAAAATCTTTTGTTTTCTACATCAAAACTATCCTTGTTTTCAAAACCTATTTTCTACATCGAGACTAGAATTTTCCAAATCTAGAGTTTCTAGAATCTCCCTTTCCAAATCTTTTCCAAATCCTATCTTCCCTTTAGGAAACCAAATCCAATCTCCCCGTTTAGGAAACTAGATCCTCTCCTCCGTTTTTGGAAACAAAATCCAACCTTTCTTTTTTAGAAACCAAATCCAATCCCTTCCTAATCCAAACATTTCTTAATTCAATTCCTTCTTAAACCATAAGTTTCCTAAACTTAAACTTTAAATCTTTCCTTAAATTTCAAAATTCAAATCTTTCCTAAACTTCCACTTTCCTAAACCTTAAGTTTTCAAAACTTGAACATAAAAATCTTTCCTAAATTTTAAAACTCAATTTTCAAATCTTTCCTAATCCAACCCTTTCCTAACTCTACCCTCTTTTCAAATCTTAACTTTTCAAATCTAAGCTTTCAAACCTTACCTAAATTTAAACCTTTCCTAATCTCAAGATTTCCTAAAACTCTAAAACTTTCTAAATTTCAAATTTTTCTAAATTCAAAGTTTCCTAAATTCAAAACTTTCTTAAGATAAATTTTCCTAAACTTCCAAACTTTCTAAATTCTAAACTTTCCAAAACTTCAAAATTTTTTCAAATCTAAGACTTTTCTAAACTCAAAACTTTCTTAATTCAAACATTTCCTAAACTAAAAACTTTTCTTTTTCAAACCTTTCTTAAAACGAAACTTTCTTATTTTCAAAACTTCCTTGTTTTCAAAACTTTCCAAATTCAAAACTTCCCTTTTTCAAACATTTCTAAATTCGAAACTCTCCTAATTTGAAAACTTTCCTAATTTCAAAAATTTCCTAACCCTAAAACTTTCCTAAATTCCAAACTTTCCTAATTTCAAAACTTTCCTAATTCGAAACTTTCCTAAATCGAACATTTCCTAATTCAAGCATTTCCTAAATCCAACCTTTCCTAGTCTCCTAAACCTTCCAAGTCGAGTCAAGCTTTTCCTAAGTCTAGGTTTCGTAAACCTTCATCTTTCTCTTTTTCAAAACAAGTCCAAATCTATCTTTTCAAATCAAAGTCCAATTTTCTCAATTTCAATTTCCAATCTCATCTTCCAATTCCAAATCAAATTCAATTTCCAATTCAATCTCCTTCTTCAAAACTTCCCTCTTCTCTTTTCAATCGGACTCCGGTCCGAACTACGACTGACCTGATTCCCCCAAAGGGATACGTAGGCAACCTCCATAGGTGCGGTCACAATACTTTTCAAACTTTCAATTCCACCCTCATGGGTGCGGTTTCCAAAATCTTTTCAAATCTCAAATTCCAATCTATTTTCAAAATTCCGAAATTTCTATTTTCAAACTTCTACTTTCAATTTTCAAACTTTTCAATTTCAATTCTATTTCTTCAAATCTATTCTCAAATCAAATCAATTTCTTTTCAAATCAATTTTTATTTTTCAATTTTCTCTTATCTTGCACTTGCATATCATGCATCATATTTTTCAAACATTGTTTTTCCAAAGTGAATGGGGTTGAACTATAGTTAGTCGAAGACTCTCATAGGTGAATCTAGGGTAGATTGACATGTAGGTACCGAAAGGGCGGGGTAGGGTGATAGCTTAGTGCGTCTTCCCTACACGTAACCAACCTCTGAACCTAGGATCACTGTTTTCAAAGACCAAACGGAGTTATTTTTCAAAAAAGGGCTAAATGTTTTCCAAAGGTTACCAAACAACCTGTTTTCTTTAAAAACTCTCTCTTGAGGAGATATTTTCAAAATCGTTTTTTTTCAAAAACCCTAAGTGTAGTTTTCGGATTATGCTTAGTTTTTTAGGTGACCTAACTCACCTTAATCAAGTTAGATGGCGACTCCAAATCTTTTTCGAAAGCCCTTTATTCAATCAATTTTCAATTCAAACCTAGTCGCACTCATTCTTTTAGGAGGGTGAGTTCTAACGAGAGAGTACAGTATTTTTCCCGCTTGGGTGTGTGTTTCTCGAGTGCCAAAAATCTGGGCGCGACAGCTGGCAACTCCACTGGGGACACTTAGAGGGTTAGGCCGTAGTCATGTCTCTTTACCCTTCACCCATGTAGAGTCTTTAATTAACTTGGTTCAATCTTATTCACTTTAAATTTTCAAAACTACATTTTCAAAAATTGTTTTTAAAAAAACATGCATTTATTCATATTATCTTGCATTATGTTTGTCATCCACATACTGACACTTGCATCTTTGTTTTGTAGGTGCGCTTTATGTTTAAATTTTATTAACTGTTTTGCATGAATGTGATGTACAAGATGAATGAGAGTTGTTGGGCCCTTTCCTCCACTTTTAAAAATCACACACACACTGCATGTGCACTTGCATTCTGCATACTTGCATACCCTGATATGTCCTTTCTAGTTAGAAAGGGGGAACGGTATATTGGTTGTGGGCAAGATGCTGTGTCAGTTTCTTCGCCTACGGCCTCTTGATGGTTCCCCGCTCGGATCACCAACCGATCATGGCACCACCTCGGGGAGTGGGCCTAGGTTTGAAGATCCGAGGACCGAGCCTTTTTAGGACGCATTAGTTAACCCTCAACCTCATACTCATGTAGACACCATGCATAGCCGAACCTCTGCCGGATTTAAGACACGAGCACCGTTTTCAAAATCATGGAGGAAAGGGCAACTGCTTTTACTTTCGTTTATACCTGCTGTTATAATGCTTGTATTTATACTGTTATAATGCCTGTCTAACTGTTCATGTATGCATGTTTACTTCGATTGTACCTTCTCTCCTTATACTCTTTGCATATTCATGTTCAGGCATTCAATATTCCATGTCTAGACAAGAGTTCCAAGTAACTCAAGTCACTGCATTCTCATGCATATGATCAACCCATTGAGAGTGACACCAACATCACTCTCCCTTACATTAAACCTACCCAAACCCTAAGGGTTCCCGCGTAACCCTAAGGACTCATTGCATGCATCTCGATTCATTCCATAAGAGGGGCCCCAATCCCTCTATGCTCACGGAGATAGGGTTGCCAAGAAGACAAGGGGCAATCAATCAACAAGGTCTCTCAGTGACCTCCTCAATATCAAATCTAAGGAAGGCGAATCCGAAGACTCAAGAGTAGTTTAGGGTTTCCCTTTGTAAAAGTAGATAGGTGGAAGTCCAAAGGAAAATGTTCCCCCTCCCCCTATTAATATGTATTTCAATTCTTTTGTATTTCAAACCCAAAATTTAATGTGCTCCTTTATTTTTATGAATACAGGGGCAAATCCCCTATCTCCAAAAGTGAGCCAATACATCATGTTTAGTCTCCCTCTCAAGCAAGGGCAACCCTAGGACATGCATTGCATAAAATTCTCTAAAAACCAAAAACTAACTTGTGACTTGTGTTTTTGTCTTTTCCTTTTTTTTTTTACAGAAGTCACCTTGCACTGAGTCAACATTGCTCCCAAGAAAGTGCAACATCCACCTAGGGATCCTATTATCACTCGGCACAAAGCATCACTGATGGCTGCTAACCCTGAAGAATCCTCTCGAGTCTCTCGAGAGGAAGTTAATGAAATGAGGGCTAAGATGGATGAGATGCTCAAACTCATTCAAACTCTGGCCATGAAGGATGCTACGGCGGTCCCGTCATCATCAACGACTTCTTCTAAAGACCTTGAACCCGCTAATTCGAGGATCCTGCTTCAGTCTGACAATGCTGGGAAAACCAAAGAAGACGCCAAAAGGGTCAATACTGAAGAAGAGGAAACCATATTGCTTTCACCGGTTACGAAGAAGGCCCCTCTAGACCCTCTCAGTCTGAAAATCCAAGGGTTGGAGGATTCGTTGCGAAGTCTCCATGGCTATGATGTTTACGGATTCACCTCCTATGATGAGCTATGTTTCTTCCCTGACCACCCGAGGCCTGCTAAGTTTAAAATGCCTAACTTCCAGAAGTACGACGGTACCGGTAACCCTGTTGCTCATCTTTGTCTATATGCTGGAGCACTGAGTGGACATGGCCACGACCCGAAGCTCCTTATGCAATTATTCCAACACAGCCTCACCGAGTCAGCTCTATAATGGTTCGCTCGACTGGACTTAAGGAAGATCACAACCTGGATGGAGTTAGTCAATGCATTCAAAGCCCAATACCGTCACAACATCGATCTCACTTCCAATCGCTGGTCCTTGATGACGATCAGCAAGGGTGAGAAGGAGAATTTTAAAGCATACGCCCTAAGATGGAAGGAGGCCCTCTGCACAAGTTAATCCCCCGTTGGAAGAAAAGGAGTATGTACAACTATTTATACATACTTTTCAAGGCATATTCTATGAGAAACTCTGCACAAGCGTGGGAAAAAGCTTCTCCGAACTCATCATGCAAGGGGAAATGATAGAAAACGGCCTCAAGACAGGAAGAATCACAGATCCCTATGCCAAGACCGGAGAAAATACTGCCAACATAGCCAAGAAGGTGGCTACTACAAGGGGCACAATCAGGAAGGAAAGCGAAGTGTCTGCTATTCTGCTTAGCCAACCACCTCAATACCGACCTCCGCTATAATCACCCCCAGTACTGCCCTTGCCCACCTTGACCATGCCTGCTCCAACCCCAAACTATGGTCCCGCTAGGGCACGACCCAACTTCAATAGACCTGCTCGACGTATCCGCACCTTCGATGCCTTAGCCTGCACTCAAACCGAGGCCTACCATAGCCTTCTAAAGAACAATATCTTGAAGCTCATCCCTGCTCGCCCGTTGCCAAGCCCTCTGCCCCCGACCTTTAATGCCGCTCTTACATGTGAATATCATTCAGGTGGCCAGGGGCATGACACCGAAAGCTGCTTTGCTCTCAAGCACAAGATCCAAGACCTGATCGACAATAAGACCATCGATTTGTAGCCAATAAAACCTGCTCCCACTCCCAATGTGATTGCTAACCCTCTGCCAGATCACACCATCAATATGATACTAGTAGAGATAGAGGGCGAGGGAGTGGTTGGCGAGCCCGAAGCCGAAGACTACGAGGACGATTGGGAGACTGAGAAAGAAGATGACTGGGAGGAGGATCTCCCATTATGCCCAATATATCTCCATAACCCTGATGAAGTGCCTGATGCTTCCGACTGGCCCATTGAGGAGCCAATGTTCCTGGGAGATGAGACTATTGAAAACATGGTTGCTGATGGATGGGGTGCTGAGTTTCTGCATCCGAAATATGCCGCGGCCGAATGTCATTGGCCCACAAATGAGTACAACTATGAAGAAATGAGCTGGAGGATAGAGAAGCCAAAAGCACAAGCAGAGCCATTCGAATTGGAAGGGGGTGAGCTGGACACCCTATTTACAGAAGAACCCGCTACACAGAACAAGAAGGAGGCTGACAACCGCATCAACAACGTCAACATCTATGGAGCTCTAGGGGAAACCCTTGCCTGTCTCACCTTGGCAAAAGATCCGGGTCGCGAATGGAGCATCAAAGACGTGGGAATTGTCCCAAGGCCGTACTAAAAAGGGGTTCTTTGCACAAGCGTACAAGAGAGGGGTGTTTTCACCCACTTTCTTTCTATCTCTTTTACTTCTTGTTTTTAAATTAATGTCTACATTTTCTTATTAAGAACTTGATGCTTTCCGTAAACATAATCAAATGACAGTCTTTTATTCCATTACTGTTGTCTTGTCTTCCTTGGGAATAGTGACTACTTTCTACGCAAGGAGCATGGTTTGTCTTATGGAATGATCCAACTTGAAGGGATGATAGCATGAGTTGACCACTCGCCAAATGATCAGCCTTCCACAGAGAGAGAGAATAAGGATGAGTGAGGATACTACTCAAAGGCAGCACTTGCAAGACTCTCAGGCTAAGCGATGTGTGGCCAGTTTATCAAGAGGAAGAGGAGCCATCTTTCATTCCCCCACATATAAAGAATAAATAACTAAATAAATGAACAAATGTGTTCATATTCCCTTTGCTTAACCCCTAGTGCCTCGCGGAAAGCGAAAATTTTTCTTTGTCAACCCTGATCCAAAACTGTCCTCCCCACACTGGAGCAGACAATAGTTGAGAATTCTAGGAGTGGTATCCATCTCTATCATGCTAGGTTAGTGTTGAAAACTCTATGGATCAAGCAATCTGATTTAAAATGAAGAGAGGCCCTCATTTCATTTCCCATACAGTCAAAAGCAACCCCTTGCCAAACCCGTTGAGCCACTTATCCTTTCTTAACAAAACCCCAACCTAGGGATCACCGCCCACACTGGGTATATTAAACTTCCAAGGAAAAGATTTAAGGGGAAAGGGTTAAAGAATTGTTTCGTTTCATAAAAGGAAAGAAAAGAAATAGAAAGGAAAAGCAAAAGAAATGAGTTGCCAAGGGGTAAGAGGCCAAAAAAAAAAAAAAAAAGGGGCCTGAAGAAAATCATGATTGAGTCAACTTCAAAGGCATAGTGAGAGGATTGAAAGAAAAGAAAGTCATCTTTATCTCAAGAAGTACATGAAAAGGATGAAAGAACAAGGTCATTATCACCTTGAGAAATACATGGTCAAAAGCAAGAAGGAAATTTAAAGGTGATCCTAGGTTACAAGGAAACCCAGTAGGTACAATAGGTTTGAACCTTTACCCTTTCTTGCAAAACCCTGAAACCCTGGCCTACATTACAACCCTATTAAAGTCCCCTCTGATTGAAAAAAATTGCTTGATTTAAATGAGTTAGATACGCTATCAAAGCTTAAAAAAAAAAAAAAAAAAAAAAAAATGGATGCTAATCCTATTGAAAAACGGTTAAGGACAGTTTAGATCTAAACCCTGCTGAAAACAACATTGAATTTGAGCCTACATATCCCGTTATTTCTAAAACCCCATAACCTAGCCTACATTACGGTCCTAAACAAAGCCTTTTCAGATTGAAATGACTGGCCACTTATCACTCTGCCAAAGGTCAGGTAAGTTGTTGCTAAGACCCCGAGAGTCGAGAGTCTCAGCCCAATAACCCTATACACTAACCTTAAGATACAAAGTGGGAGGCGGTCAAGAGGTTGAGAAAGGTTCGAAGTGCTATCATCCAATCAAGACAGGGTTAAGCCAAAGGAGAGGCTAAACCCCCGAAGAGGAGGGAATTACCATTCCCAAGGCTACAAGTCTAACAGCACCCTGTGTCATTCTATTAACATATTTCTAACCTGTGCATATGTTTAAAAAAAAAAAAAAATCAGCATGAGCTTTGCACACATAGGATATAACTCCCGGTCGGAATAGAAGTCATTAGCATTAACTCATGGAATAAATATCACATGCTTCTGATCATATATATCTGTACCATAAACATCCATCCTTATACAAAGCTATGCAAAATAAAACTGTCTAACATCAGTACATCTCAGGGACAAGGGGCAAAAGAAGATCAAAGTCTCATGCATCACAGATCAAAATCAATATCATCTGGATCAAAATCCCCGAAACCCGGCATCGGAGGAGGAGGATAACTACTCAAAGCACCACCATCCTGCAGGGAAGACAGGGCCGAAATCAGCTGCATACAAAAGGAACTAAGCAACAGCAGAGCAAAAAGAAGCAGAGAGAGAATAACATACCCCCCCACCGCCCATCTGTGATAACCGGGCCGTCAGGGAAGCTACCTCGGCCTAGTACTAGTCCCGCTCCATCTGGTACCGATCTCTCTGGTCTCTCACAGCAGTAAACTCGGCCTGGGGCACATATCCTCCAGCCCGGCGCCACAAGTCAACCACCTCCTGCCCAACAGCGTACCCGCCGACTACTACCTCAAACCGGGTGAAGGCACCAACCGAATGGGCTCCAAAGTGCGCCGCGTAATCCGTATCCGGAGGAAGCAAGAACTCGGCACCTGGCTGGCGCTCCTGGTAGAGGATGGGTACTCCGGCCACCAGGGCTCCAAACATGTACTCTGGCAAAGCCCCTGCTGATCGAAACTCCTCGTGAAACTGCCTCCAATGCCGCTCTCCAAGATAGGACTCTCAGGTATCATCACTGAGAAAAGCAGCTCTCGACAAGGACAACGGGACCAGGTACTGGACTGTCTCGTAATGGACTGATCCAATGAAGGGCCGCCAGGTCACATCCCTCGCCTCAATCAACTCCAAGTTAGCCCGGAGCGTCACGAAGTTAGTAATCTCCGATCGCTGGGCTACCCGGTCACAAGCCCATCTTAAAGCGCGAGGATAGAGATCATCATCAACGACTGCGGGGCGACGCACTGGCAGGTACTCGTAACTCCACTAGACAAGGAAAGGCCAAAAGCTAGTCATGCTGCCCCACCGAGAAGAAGTCCGGACCCGCATCGATCGAAGAAAGCAGCCAAAAGAAAAGGACCCCCAGTCCAGCTCGGACAAAGCTCCCAGATCGGCTACTATACTCACCAGACGGCACGGCACGAGTGACTTGTTGTTGTTGCAGAAGCAGCTAAAGATGATGTACAACACAAGTCGCCGTCTCATGATGTCCCGCCGGGCAAGCGATGGCTCGGTAGCAAAAGTACTCTCACCCTAACTAATCCAAGAGACTGGGAATGCAGAACGCTCAGGCTGGGGCAAGTCCAACAGCAAACTGGCCTCGTCCCTGCTGACCGGGTGCAGGGTGATCCGCAGGCCGACAAAGGAGAGTCCTGTAATAATCGCCCAATCTAAAGGAGTAGGGCCTAACTCGAAGCCGACGAAATGGAAGGTCCCAATCTCCCCGAACCACCGCTCAACCAATGCCGGTTCAGGCGGTTAGCCTATAATCCCATAAAGGCGCCAAACCCGATCTCTGCCAAAAAGGTGCGATATAATGGGGCAGCCTGCTGCATGGTCACAAACACCTGATGAACAGCTCCTTGAAAAGCTGTATGTACTCGCGGAGGTGGCAAATGTTGTCTGGAGTACACGCTAGGATGATAGGCAAGATCCCCAAGAGGTGGGATATCTGGTACCTGTAAATCTCCCAAGTCGGCGTCTGTCTACCTATGCCTGGAAGAAGCTCTCCCATAGCCAGTCACCTGGTCCCCAAGGCCCGGTACCTCCTCCTCGGCGTCAACCTCCTCAACAAAAGCCTGCTCAACCGGAGGAAAAGGGTCGACGGTAGTCGACTCCCCTGCCCGCTCTGGCTGGATAAGGATCGTCCGGTGGATCATCGACTACCTCTGGATCGACTAGAACCGCCAGCAGAATCGGTTCGGGCCGCCTTCCCCGAGCGGCGTCTCCTCTCGGAATCGTCGTCACCTGCATCTGCCATCCTGAAAAGGTAAGCCAAGGTAAGTGATGTAAATATACCATCTATGCAATTTAAATAACAGTAAAATAAAACAAACAAATAACACAAAACAAATAAACGATTTTGAATAACAAATCAAAAACAAAATTTTCACACATCTTGATTTTCCAACTCCAAATTACGTCTCAAGAGTTCTCTGCCATTTCCCTTCAACAAGATTTTATTTCTAAGATTTTAACGAACTCTTTCCATAACTTCTAAAAATTTTGGCAGAGTCCCGTTTAAAAATGGCCCCTACAACGCCAATTACATCAACACAAAACACGAAATATGCACTTTCCAACGCTACAATCACATGACAATGGCACCCGTGCACACTTTTCAATTTTTCAAAATTTTCAAAACTCATGTTTTATTTTTCAAATAAATCAATGGTTTTCAAAAGGCTTCCAAAAATTTTCAAAATCACCTCAAACGTTTTCAAAATTCTCCTATATTTTTCCAAATTTCAAACTTCAAAAATTTCATCAATTTCGTGAATTTTCTAATTTTTTCTAATTTTCTAAATATTTTTCTAATTTTCAAAAAATTAAAAATTCACCGAGTTTTCAAAAAATCACGAAACTTCATACGGTTGTTAAACACATTTTTCTAAGGCACATTGCACAAAAACATAGCCAGAAAACCTAATACCCATGCTTATAGGAACAAATTTCCTATTCCTACAGAAAACCCCCTTCACACATTTACATATAATCGCTCAAATTCAATCAAACAACCATCAAATTGCAAAAACAACATCACCAAAGTGTTCAAAACATATCAAAACATCAACTTCCACTATTCACATGATTCAAACGAAGTTCTACACATCAAAATCAACAAAATTTGAAAACTCACCTTTTGGAAGTTCTCCGGCGAAATCTTCTCTTCCGGCGACTTTTCCGGCAACGTGGACTCCCTCCGACAATCACCCGTGGTCCCCAAGGAATGCTTATTCAAGGTTCAAGTCGGTTTCCACTTGAAAACTCTCGGATTCTCCAAAAACTCTTCAAGTCCCGTGGGTGTTTGAACCAGAAATTTTCTGGTTTTAACTTTAAGCCTGGCGCCACTAGCAGAGGCGCCAGTTTCTTTTTGCCAAAGGCGCCACTGCTAGTGGCGCCAGTTCTAAATTTTGGGCAGTTTTGCCCTTTTTCCCGGCAAGACTTGTTTTCGAAGGCCTTTTTGGCCCGTTATCCGTTTTCGACCCCTATTGTCGGAAGAATCTCAGTGTCTGTCCCTCCGACTGCCTCGCGGTCAACATGGGACTCTTACTCTTATCGTTTTCTGTCTTTGACAAGCAAAGACAGAAAAAGAGGGGCAGCTGTAAGCACCCCATTTTTGACCGCTCGGCAGTCTACACTCCGTCCAGACTTGTTTTCAAGTCTTTGTGGACATATTCCAATCGAAATCAATCCTCTAGGTCCAAATTCTGTCTTTCCATCGCTTCGCGGGCCCGTTAGGCCCAAATAGAGGCAAAATGACCAAAATGCCCTTAGGGGCATTGTCCTTTCTTATTCCAATTCCAATCCCTCTCTCGAGACAGTTTATTCCTCGAGACGGTCCGAGTAGCAAAACTACTCACAAAACCATTAGAGTGGCGGAAACACTCACAAAACCGTTAGAGTGGCGGAAACACTCACACCGTTAGAGTGGCGGAAACACTCAAAACCCAGGCACGTCTCTTCGGAGTCGGTAAGACCCCTTTCCAATCCCTCTCTCGAGACAGTTTATTCCACGAGACGGTTCCAATCCAGGCACGTCTCTTCGGAGTCGGTAACACCCCTTTCCAATACCTCTCTCGAGACAGTTTATTCCTCGAGACGGTCCGAGTAGCAAAACTACTCACACAACCGTTAGAGTAGTGAAAATACTCACAAAGCCGTTAGAGTAGCGGAAATACTCACAAATACTCAACCCCGTCCGAGTAGCAGAAATACTCAACCCCGTCCGAGTAGCGAAAATACTCAACCCCGTCCGAGTGGCAGAAACACTCAAAACCTAGGTCAATACCCATGTTTGTTAGCTCACTTCGGTGAAAAATGACCAAACTACCCTTAGGACCTTTTTCGAGACTTTTTAGTCAAGATGACCATTTTGCCCCTAGGCATCCGAACGCCCCGGGAACCACACCGGCTCTGGGTATCAAACCGGTAATGTCCCGAGAATACTTTTTAGTGTTCTCGACCTCCCTTTACCTTTCCGGATCATTCCGAGTTAGTTCCGGCCAACCCAGTGCAAAATGACCGTTTTGCCCCTAGAGGGCCGGTCTCCTTCTTCAACCACACCGGCTCTGGGTATCAAACCGGTAATGTCCCAAGAACACTTTTTATAGTATTCTCAACCTTCCTTTACCTTTCCGAATCATTCCGAGTCAGTTCTGGCAAACCCGGTACCAAATGACCGTTTTGCCCCCGATGGGCCGGTCTCCATTTCCGACCACTCCGGCCCTGGGAATCAAACCGGCAACCTCTGGGAACATTCTAAATAATGTTTCCAGATCCCAAGTTTTCTTCAGGGACAGTTTGAGTCTGTCCAGGCAGTTTTCCGGTTCGGTTGACCGTTTTGCCCCTAAAGGCTCGGTCAACCTTTCCGACACATCCAATCCTCACTTTTCAAGTCAAATACCTCCACGACACTATTTTAAGTGTTCCTGCTCCTTTCCGGCCTTCCGGGTCACTCCCGGCTCCTTCAAATCATTTCCGGACTTTCCGGAGTCACTCTTAGTGAAGCCAGGCTAAAGTTTACATGGTAGTCACTAGTACAGGCGCCCAAATCTAGTCAAAGATACGTTGCTTGCCGACCTTAATTGTTTCCTAAATGGCTGGCGCCACTAGCAGTGGCGCCAAGCCAAAAAATGGCCTGGCGCCACTACTAGTGGCGCCAGTATAAATTTTGCCCAAGCGCCAGGCTTCTCCAACTTCTATAAATACAGAGCCTCGATCAACGTAAAAAGGGTCTGTAAACTTAACCTAAAAATCCTATATTTCGATATACAGAGCTCGAGCACCTCTAAAACCCTAGCCTCCCTAGGTTTTCCCAAACCCTAGCCACTATACACAAACCCTAGCCTCCTATACACTCATACACTCCCCCATACACTCATACACTAGCCTTCAACCACTCTCTCAAGACTTGAAGAGCAGCCATTCAAAGCTTGAAGACAATTCTTGAAGACTAAGGGTGAAAATCAAGACCAAAGATCGAAGACCGAAGACTGCACGGCGCGCAAAATAAACAAGAAACAAGGTAGGCTTTCTATTTAAATTTCCGCACTTCCCCCCTCTCTCTTCTCTCTCCAACCCACTCGGGTTTTCTCTATTTTAATCCCCCATCTCTTTCCTGCCCTTTCTTTGCATGCTTGAAACAAGGGGATTCCCGGTCCATGTGTAGGATTGGACTATGGGAGAGTCACCGTGTCGGGGGCTTTCTTCTAGCCTAACCAAAGACCACGTGGGTCCGGCCCCCTTGATTATGTGGTGAAGCCTTAACCTTGTATGTTCATGACCCCAAATTGCATTGTGCATATCATAATCTTGCATCTTTCAAAACTCGTTTTCAAAGTTGTTTTCAAAACTGTTTTCAAACTTGTTTTTCAAAATTGCATCAAAATCCCTTTTTCAAAAACTTATTTTCAAAACCACAATTCTAGGGTGATTCTAGCCTTTCCATGGCTAGGTTTGCTTTAGGAAAGTGTCATATTAAAAGTGACCATTTGATCTATATTTTCAAACCTTGTTTTCAAAACCACTTTCTTAAAAGTGGTTCTAGCCCTCTTATGGCTAGAATCGCTTTAGGAAAGTGAGATATTTTTATACTTTCCTAAAACTCTCCTCTCTAAAATTGTTTTCAAAAACTCCCTTCCAAAATCTATTTTTCAAAATTTCCTTTTTCAAACTTTCCAAAACTCCTTCTCTTTAAAATCTCTTTCTAAGAACACTCCCTAAATTCACCTTCCTAAAAACTCTCTCCAAC
Source organism: Euryodendron excelsum (assembly GCA_033060915.1). Taxonomy (NCBI): domain Eukaryota; kingdom Viridiplantae; phylum Streptophyta; class Magnoliopsida; order Ericales; family Pentaphylacaceae; genus Euryodendron; species Euryodendron excelsum. Next base: position 23,338,530 of record CM065378.1, on the reverse strand, counting down.
AACCTCTTCCAAAAATCTTTCTAAAAAACTCTCTTTCTAAAATCCTCCTTCTAGAAATTCCCCTTTACGATTTTCCTTCTAAAATCTACGTCTCTAAAAACATGCTTTCCAAAAACTCCCTCTCTTTAAAATCTTTTTCCAAAAACTCTATCTTCAAATTCTTCCCTCTACAAACTCCTCCCTAGGATTCCCTTCTAGAAAACCTTCGTTTCCGAAAATGCGTTTTCCAAAAAACTCTTTCCTTAGAGCCCAAGTCAAGCCCTAGAACCCACAATTACGAAACCCTAGTTTTCTTTCCAAAAACATGATTTTCAAACTTTGCCCTAAACCTAGATTTCCAAAATCTTTTGTTTTCTACATCAAAACTATCCTTGTTTTCAAAACCTATTTTCTACATCGAGACTAGAATTGTCCAAATCTAGGGTTTCTAGAATCTCCCTTTCCAAATCTTTTTCAAATCCTATCTTCCCTTTAAGAAACCAAATCCAATCTCCCCGTTTAGGAAACTAGATCCTATCCTCCGTTTTTGGAAACAAAATCCAACCTTTCTTTTTTAGAAACCAAATCCAATCCCTTCCTAATCCAAACATTTCTTAATTCAATTCCTTCCTAAACCATAAGTTTCCTAAACTTAAACTTTAAATCTTTCCTTAAATTTCAAAATCCAAATCTTTCCTAAACTTCCACTTTCCTAAACCTTAAGTTTTCAAAACTTGAACATAAAAATCTTTCCTAAATTTTAAAACTCAATTTTCAAATCTTGCCTAATCCAACCCTTTCCTAATTCTACCCTCTTTTCAAATCTTAACTTTTCAAATCTAAGCTTTCAAACCTTACCTAAATTCAAACCTTTCCTAATCTCAAGATTTCCTAAAACTCTAAAACTTTCTAAATCTTAAACTTTCTAAATTTCAAATTTTTCTAAATTCAAAGTTTCCTAAATTCAAAACTTTCTTAAGATAAATTTTCCTAAACGTCCAAACTTTCTAAATTCTAAACTTTCCAAAACTTCAAAATCTTTTCAAATCTA
>CM065378.1:23237500-23332500 GCA_033060915.1 Euryodendron excelsum | reverse complement strand
TTTTTCAAAACGTTTTCAAACTTGTTTTCAAAATTGTATCAAAATCTCTTTTTCAAAAACATGTTTTCAAAACCACAATTCTAGGGTGATTCTAGCCTTTCCATGGCTAGGGTTGCTTTAGGAAAGTGTTACATTAAAAGTGACCTTTTTGGTCTATATTTTCAAATCTTATTGTTTTCCAAAACCACTTTCTTAAAGTGGTTCTAGCCTTCTTATGACTAGAATCGCTTTAGGAAAGTGAGATGTTTTTATACTTTCCAAAAACTCTCTCTCCTAAAAATTCACTTCCTAAAAACTCTTTCCAAAAATCTTTCTAAAAAAAAAACTCTCTTTCCAAAATCTTCCTTCTAGAAAATTCTCCTCTCTAGGATTTCCTTTCAAAATCTTTGTTTCCAAAAACACACTTTCCAAAACTCCTTCTCTTTAAAAATCCCTTTCCAAAAACTATCCTTCCTAAAATTCTTCCCTCTAGAAACTCCTCTTTAGGTTTTCCTTCCAAAGTCTTCATTTTCAAAAACGTACTTTCCAAAAATCCTCTTTCCTTAGAGTCCAAGTCAAACCCTAGAGCTAACCATTAGGAAACCCTAATTTTCTTTCCAAAAACATGGTTTTCAAATTTTGCCCCAAACCTAGGTTTTCAAAACCTCTTGTTTTCTACATCAAAACTATACATGTTTTCAAAACCTATTTTCTACGTCAAAACTACAATTTTCCAAATCTAGGGTTTTTTAGAATCTCCTTTCCAAAGCCTTACCAAATCCTATCTTCCCTTTAGGAAACCAAATCAAATCTCCCCATTTAGGAAACTAGATCCCGTCCTCCGTTTTTGGAAACAAAATCCAACCTTTTCTTTTAGAAACCAAATCCAATCCCTTCCTAATCCAACTCTTTCCTAATTCAAATCCTTCCTAAACTTCCACTTTCTTAAATCTTAAATTTCCAAAACTTGAACATAAAAATCTTTCCTAAATTTTAAAACTCAACTTTCAAATCTTTCCTAATTCAACCATTTCCTAATTCTACCCTCTTTTCAAATCTCAACTTTTCAAACTTAAGTTTTCAAACTTTTCCTAAACTCAAACCTTTCCTAATCTCAAGATCTTCTAAAACCCTAAAACTTTCTAAATCTTAAACTTTCTAAATTTCAAATCTTTCTAAATTCCAAACTTTCCAAAACTTCAAAATCTTTTCAAATCTAAAACTTTTCTAAATTCAAAACTTTCTTAATTCAAGACTTTCTTAAGTTGAAACTTTTCTTAATTCAAACATTTCCTAAAATGAAACTTTCCTACTTTCAAGACTTCCCTATTTCAAAACTTTCTAAGTTCAAAACTTTCCAATTTTCAAAACTTCCTAATTTCAAAACCTTTCCTAAAACAACACTTTCCTAGTTTCGAAACTTTCCTATTTCGAAACTTTCCTAATTCGAAAACTTTCTTAATTTGAAACTTTCCAAAAATGAAACTTTCCTAAATCGGACCCTTCCTAATTCGAACCTTTCCTAAATCCAATCTTTCTTAAACTCTTGAGTCTTTCCTAAGTCTCATCTTTCTTAAGTCTAGGTTTCTTAAACCTTCTCTTTCCAAAACAAGTCCTAATCTATCTTTTTAAATCAAAGTCCAATCTTCTCAATTTCAAATTCCAATCTCCTCTTCTAATTTTAAATCAAATTCAATTTCCAATTCAATCTCCTTCTTCAAATCAACTCTTCTATTTTCAATCGGACTCTTGTCCGAACTACGACTGACCTGATTCCCCCAAAGGGATACATAGGCAACCTTCGTAGGTGCGGTCACAATACTTTTCAAACTTTCAATTCCACCCTCATGGGTGCGGTTTCCAAAATCTTTTCAAATCTCAAATTCCAATCTACTTTCAAACTTCCAATTTCAAATTTCTATTTCCAAATTTTCAAACTTTCCAATTTCAATTCCATCTCTTCGAATCTATTTTCAAATCAATCTCTTTCCAAATCTACTTTCCAATTCTCTTCTATTGCACTTGCATATCATGCATCATGTTAGTTTCTTTTTAAACATTGTTTTTCTAAAATGGATAGGATTGAACTATAGTTAGTTAAAGACTCTCATAGGTGAATCTAGGGTAGATTGACATGTAGGTACCGAAAGGGCGGGGTAGGGTGATAGCTTAGTATGTCTTCCCTACACGTAACCAACCTCCGAACCTAGATCACTGATTTCAAATACCAAAAGGAGTTATTTTTCTAAAAAGGGCTAAATGTTTTTCAAAGGTTACCAAACAACCTGTTTTCCTAAAAAACCCTCTCTTGAGGAGATATTTTCAAAATCGTTTTTCAAAAACCCTAAGCGTAGTCTTCGGATTATTCTTAGTTTTGAGGTGACCTAACTCACCTTAATCAAGTTAGGTGGCGACTCCGAATCTTTTTCAAAAGCCCTTTATTCAAACATGTTTTCAATTCAAACCTAGTCGCACTCATTCTTCTAGGAGGGTGAGTTCTAACGAGAGAGTACAGCATTTTTCCCACTTGGGTGAGTATTCCTTGAGTGCGAAAAATCTGGGCGCGACAGATTCTAAGAAAGGGTTCCTCCCTTTTAGACATGAAATCTCTCTAACCAAGGATCAGTGTCCTAGGACACCGATTGAGGTAGAGAACATGAAAGCAGTTCTCTATGCATCAGCAATGGGAAGCCTCATATATGCTACGCTTTGCACTAGACCTAACATCTATTATGCCGTAGACATAGTCAGCAAATATCAGTTGCACCCAGGGTAAGAACATTAAACTGCAGTAAAACATATAATCAAGTACCTAAAAAGGACTAGGGATTATATGTTGGTTTACCAGGCAGATAGTATAGTACCCATTGGGTTCACAGACTTAGATTTTTAGTCAGATAAGGATTCCAGAAAATTAATCTCGGGAAATGTGTTTACCCTAGAATGTGAATCCATTAATTGGAGGAGTATTAAGCAATTATGTGTTGCTGATTCCACCATAGAGGCAGAATATATGGCAGACTCTAAGGTAGCCAAGGAGGCCGTTTGGCTCAGAAATTTTTTGTTAGATCTAGGAGAGGTACCTTTAGTACGATCACTTATTACACTTTATTGTGATAATAGCGGGGCGGTTGCTAACTCAAAGGAAGCTAGGACCCACAAGAAGGCAAAACACATAAAGCGTAAGTATCACCTGATACGAAAAATAGTACACAGAGGTGATGTGGTGGTTACCAAGATTGCATCAGCAGACAACTTAGCAGACCTTTTTACAAAGAGCTCACCAGCCAAGACTTTTGAGAGTCATTTAGAAGGGATGGGACTTAGATGCATTACTGCATGGCTTTGAATCGAAGTGGGAGATTGTTAGGGATTTATACTAAAAAAGCATGCACTGTGTAATGGTTTTAGTATTTGTTAATAAATTAGTTATTCCATTTTAGTATTATGCATGTGTGTCTCTTATTCTATATAGTAGATGATTTGGTGCATAGAGTACGATTTATACACGGAAGATCAGATCATCAGTTCTTATAGAATATAAGCTTATCGTTCACAGTCTTAGATGGAACTAGACACACCATCAGTAAGACTGTAGCACAAAGTTTTAATAGGTCTGTCTTGACTATGGGGAACAATATAGTTCCAACTCCTTGCACTAGTACGCTTTGTGTGTATTGAACAGGACCATATTAAAGTAATTGTTTTTATGCTGAGTATATAAAATAATTAATACCTTATGATTATTATAAGTTCTTATGCTCTTAATCTTCATATAATACATAGACATGTGCATATAGTGTTTATTGTTTTGATTCACAGAAGAGTGAAAGTCTTTGTAGGTCAATAAACTCAGTGAGTTGGACAATAACATTGCGTGTATAGTAAATATTAATTATTGATGGAATCCACATCCCAGTATAGGGATTGATGATACCATATTGAGGAAGCTTATAAGTTTTGATTATGTCAAACCTAGCTGGTAGATTATGAATCCGATATATCAAATAAGTTAAGTGAAAAGTCTCAAAGAATTAAATAAGTCTATTAAATTTAATTGTCAGTAATTTAATTTAATAGACAGGTATCTATAATCTTAATGTGGGGAGATAAATAAACATTTAATAATATGGAGTTCGAAATATAATTTTTAGTATAACAAAGAGTGCAATTATAATTCATTAGTTGTATAAATTATAATTTACGTAAATAGAGATTAATCCTGGTTGGATTAGAAATCCTTATTTGCGCAGGAAGCCCTAATTATACTAATCCTATAGTCTCTGTTGTAGCCTCTATATATACGCAGTCTAAGAGCAGCTAGGGTTGCGTTTACTCATAATTAAGAGATACACGTTTTTGTGAGGAAGAAAAACCATAGTAACTGTGAGCCCACTCTCTTTGGAGTAAGGCGTGTATGAGGGATATAGCAAAAGTTAGAAGGTTGAGTTCGAGATTGAGTTCAAGCAGTTGATTCGTGCTTGTTGTTATTACTTGTTATTTGGGATCAAACTGGAAGGATCTCGAAGATATGATTCTAATCACGTAGATTAGGGTATGCTAACTAGATCAGAATTTTTGATATTATACGTACACACTATAGCCAGGTCATGGAAAATTTTGCAATCCCCAACACCTATAACTCTTGATCATATATTTTTGCGCTTGTTGCATATGCGTCATAGCAGCTCTATTTGTTCACTGTTGTCAACTCGTACCACTGTCTCATGTTTGACAATGGTTTCACCTGTCACAATATTCTTTACCAGCCTGTATAGGTTGCCAATTCATCCAACCATGCTGACACCATTCTATCGTGATTTTCTGCACAATACTTCTTCACACATCCATCTATGTACTCTCTTGTTGTGACAACAGAAGCTCTAATACCACTTGTTGGGATTTTTTCAGCGGAGCTTTACTATCTTGTTGTTGGGATCGCAAGATCCATTGACACGCAAAAGCATGGAAGCACTCAAATAAAAAAGACATGCACCAAAGAGACATAAGATTTAATGTGATTCACCCAACCAATTTAGGGTTATATCCACACAGGCTAGGGAGAGATTTCATTATGAACAAATAGGATAGAGGATTACAAGAGGAGTAATATGGCACAAATTCTCTCGTTCATAAACTCTCACTATTCTTGTTCTTTCATCTTTTTCTGTGCATGAACAGTGCATCCAATAATTTTGATCAATTCACACGAGATTGAAAACTATGGATCTCCTTCCCAAAAAATTCTAAGCAAACTCTCCGCACTTCTCACACAGCTGAGCAAGCTCACACCTTACTCTGAGCAACCTAGGCTTTAATACCACTTGTTGTGCTAATGAAAGCTTTGATACCACTTATTGAAATTTTTTTAGCGAAGCTCTACTACCTCATTGTTGGGATCACCAGATCTACCGACACGCGAGAGCATGGAAGCACTCACACAAAAATACACACACCAAAGAGACACAAGATTTAACGTGGTTCACCCAACCAATTTAGGGTTACATCTACACAGGCTAGAGAGAGATTTCACTATGAACAAATAAGACAGAGGATTACAAGAGAAGTTACATAACATAAACTCTCTCTTTCATAAACCCTCACTATTCTCGTTTTGTCATCCTTGTAAGCACCTCATTTTTGCCTACTCAACAATCTCTCGTTTGAGTGGACTCACATTCAAACTGACACAATCACATTTAACACCGAACCAGTTTTTTAGACTTAATCCAGTCAATCAAGCACTTTGCGGGCCCACCAAGCCCAATAGAGGTAAAATGACCAAAATGCCCTTAGGGCATTGATTAGTCTAATTCTAGTTGGCACATCTTTCTAGAGATGATAAGTTCCTATTTAATGTTCAATTCCAGTCCAGACCAATCAAACTCAATTCAACACGTCTTTCAAGAAAGTTCATCCCTCAAACGGTAAGTCCATTCAGTCTGGCACGTTTACCAAAAAAAACTCCTCGAAATGATAAGTCCCTTCAAACCTGTAAACAGGGATAGAACCCAAGTCCCCAAAATGGTAGAACGATTCACTTCTAGTGCCTGCTAGCTCGTCAATGTAGAATGTCCGTTATCCAGCAAGTCTTTTGAGAAAGTTAATCCCTTAGACGGTAAGTTCATCTAGCAGCTTCCCAAGATTAAGTAGTCTCTAGAATGAACGCACACCATCAGAGTGACGGAAACACTTATAAACATCGTGATCATTAGAGTGACGGAAACACTCACAAGCAAGTCAACATTGGAAATTGCCAACAAACTCCCTATGTCACAGGACCAACCTCACCTTTTGGCAATGACACGTTTACCGAAGGACGGGATACCTTTGGAAACTAACTTGTCACACACCGTCAAAGTGATAGAAACACTCAAAACTCGGGTCAACACCAGTGCCTGTTAGCCCACTCCGGTGAAAAATGACCAAATTGCCTCTTGGGCCTTTTTCGACACGCTTTTCAAGAAAGTACCTAAGTCCTCAGAGCGATAAGTTCACCTTTCCACGATTGTCCCAAAAACCAATCCAGCACATTTAAATGCTTTCCATTCAATTTTGGATCAATTCTGAGACCATCTAGTCAAAATGACCATTTTACCCTTAGGTATCCGATCGCCTCCAGGAACCACACCGACTCTGGGTATCAAACCGGTAACCTCTCAAGGATACTTCTAATAGTATTCCTGACATTCCTACACCTTTTCGGATCATTCCAAGTCTATTCCGATAAGCCCGATGCAAAATGACTATTTTACCCCTAGTAGGTCGGTCGTCTTTTCCAACCACACCGACTCTGGGTGTCAAACCGACAACCCCTCAGAACACTCTCAATAGTGTTTCTAACATTTAAGCCTTCTCATAGGTCACTCCGAGTCCATTCCAAAGTTTTTTTGATTTAATTGACCGTTTTGCCCCTAACGGGCCGGTCAACCTCTTTAACTATTCTAGCATTGTTTCTCAAGGCAGTTACCTCTAGGACACTCTCTCAAGGGTTCCCATTAATTCCTGACTGAGGCTAGTTATTCAAAACCTTTTGAATCATTTCCAGACTTTCTGGAGTCACTCTTAGTGGAGCTAAGCCAAAAAGTGCATGGTAGTTACTAGGACAGGCACCCAAATCTTTTGTCTTGTGTTCCAACGGTCGAAAGATACATTTCTTACCACCTTAAAAACTTTCCTAAGTGGTTGACGCAACAAGCCAATAAATGGCCTAGTGCCACTCCTAGTGGCGCTAGTGGAATTTATACCTTGGCACCACTACAAAAGGCGCCAAGGTGTTTTTGATTGCCTATAAATATAGACCCTCCCCCTACGTAAAATAGGTCCGCGAACTCAGTCCAAAAATCTGTCTCTCTGAAATCAGAGTTTAAAATCTCTCCAAAGCCTAATTCTCTGAAGCTTCTTCAAGCCCTGGCCTCCATACACTCAAACCCTAGCCTCTATATACTCAAACCCTAGCCTCTATACACCTTAAACACTCAAACACAAGCCTCCAAACATCCATTAAAGACTCAAGTGCTGCAACTTCAAAGCTTTCAAGGTTCAAGTAAAGTGAAGCAATCAAAGCAAGAAGAATATAAAGTTAGTTTTCTATTTACTTTTATGTAATCCCCCCTCTCTCTTCTCCTTCCTAACCCACTTGGGTTTTCTTCTATTTCGATCCCCATCTTCTATCTCCTCTTCTTGCATGTTTGAAACAATAGACTCCTTGATTCATGCCTAGGAAGGATTGTTGAAGGTCACCGTGCAATGGGCTTTCTTCTAGTTTAACCTTTAATGGTGTGGGCTCAGCCCCCTTGATTATATGGTGAAGCCTAGCCTTGTATGTTCACGACCCTACTGCATTGTAGTTATCATGTTTATGCATTGCATTCAAAATCGCATTCAAAGTTGTTTTTAAAATTACATTCAAAATTGTTTTCAAACTTGCATTAAAGTTCTCTTTCAAAACTTGCATTCAAAATCTCCATTTTCAAACTTATTTTCAAAATCACACTCCTAGGATGAATCTAGTCATTCTATGGTTAGGGTTATTTTAGGAAAGTGTTATATTCAATGTGAATATTAAGATCTAAATTTTTGGATGTAAATCCTAAATTGTTTTCATCAAAACCACAATCTTAAAATGATTCTAGTCATTCCATGGTTAGGGTTGTTTTAGGAAAGTATTATATTCAATGTGATCATTATGGTCCATATTTCAAATCCTAGTTGTTTTCAAAATCACAACCTTAGAATGATTCTAATCTTTCCATGGTTAGAATCATTTTATGAAAGTGAGATATTCAAGAGACTTGCAAAAGTCCATATTCAAAACTCTTTCCAAATTGTTTTGCAAATCCACCTCCTAAAAACTCTTTTCAACAATCTACTTTCTAAAAACTCTTTTCAAAAATCTACTTCCTAAAAACTCTTTCCAAAGATCTATTTTCCAAAAACTCTTTATCTTGAAATCCAAGTCAAGTCTTAGAATCCATAATTAGGAAATCCTAATTCCTTTCCTAAAATAATGACTTTCTATTTCTACATCAAATCATAGGTTTTCAAAATCTCTTTTACCTCAAATAATAGATCTCCAAATTCAAGATTTTCAAAACTTAACCTTTCCAATTCCATGTCAATTCAAGTCATCCAATTTAGGAAATCAAATCAAATCATCCCATTTTGGAAACAAAAATCAAATCATCTATTTTTGAAAATAAATCCAATCTTCAACTTTACGAAATAAAAATCAAATCTTTCCTAATTTTAAACCTTTCCAAATCTCAACTTTCTATATTTCAAATTGTCAAATCTTTCCTAAGTCTAATCTTTCCTAATTCCAGCCTTTCTTAATTTCAAACTTTTAAACATTTCCTTATTTTGAACTTTCAAATTTTATTTTCAAATTTCAAATCCTTCTAAGTTCAAATCTTTCTAATTTCAAAACTTTCCAAATTCAAATTTTTCCAAGATTAACTCTTTCCTAATTTAAAAACTTTCATAAAATGAAACTTTCTTAATTTAAAAACTTTTCTAAAATGGAACTTTCTTATTTTGAAACTTTCCTAATTTAAAACTTTCCAAAATCCGACCTTTCCTAAACCCTAACTTTGTAAATTCCTTCAAATCAAATATTCAAGTCAAATCTTTGTCAATCTTTTCAAGTCAAGTGTTTCTAAATTAAATCAACTTCTTTCCAAATCTTTCTTAAATCCAACTTTTCTAATTCGAACCTTTCCTAAATAGGAACTTTCTAAAATCAAACTTTTCAAATCTAAATCAAATATTTATAATTCAATTGCATGCTTCAACCCTAGGTTACCTAAGTCCTAGGATACCTAAATCCTAGTTTAACCCTAATCCTAAGTTATGAAGCTTCCATTTTTTCTAAGGCTCTTTTCTAAACCAAGATGGTTTTCAAATTTCAATTCAAGTCAAGATATTTTAAAATCTCAATTCAATCTTTCCAAATCAACTCCAAGTTCTTCTTCAAAGTTCGATCTTTTTCAAATCAAAATTAATTTCAAATCTTCAAGCTTTTCAAATCAAAGTTCGATTTCATATCTTCTATTTAAAGTTCAAATCAAACCCTTTTTAAGTTAAATTTTTAAAAAATCTCAAAGTATCTATTTTCAATCAGTTCTCAAGTCCAAACTACGACTGACCTAATTCCCAACAATGGGATATATAGGCAACCCTCATGGGTGTGGTCATAACTTTTTTTAAATTTCTAATTCTATAACTTTTTTCAAATCTCCAATTCCATAACCTTTTTCAAGTTTTCAATTTCTATAACCTTTTTCAAGCTTCAAATCTCTTCTATCCATTTTCAAAATCAAAATTTTTTTTCCTTGCATTTGTATATCATGCATCATATCAAATCTCTCTCATGTAATTCTTTCAAAGCGGATATAAGTGGACATTTGTTAATTGAAGATTCTGAATGAGTGAACCAAGGGTAAAAAGACATGTAAGTACCACAAGGGTGGGATAGAGTGATAGCCTAGAGTATCTTCCCTATACGTAACTAACCTCCAACCTAGAATCACTGCTTTCAAAGATAAAAAACAAAGTTATTTTTCAAAAATGGCTTAAATCTTTCCAAAGGTTGCCAAACAACCTATTTTCTTAAAAACCCTCTCTTGAGGAAGTTTTCAAACCTTTTCAAAAACCCTAAGTTTAATCTTTGTATTACATTTAGTTTTAAATGACCTAACTCACCTTAACAAAGTTAGGTGGTGACTCTAAACTTTTTCTAAAGAGCCCTTGTCCAAGTTAATTTCAAGTTCGAATCTAATCGCACTCGTTCTTCTAGGAGGATGAGTTCTAACGAGAGAGTACCGTGTTTTTCTCACATGTGTTTTCTCAAGGGCAAAAAATCGGGGCACGACAATCCTCATAGTCTCTTCAACAGAAGATCCTAATCTCTTTAACAGAAGTACTCATAGAGGAACAACTCTCTTTCTGCCACCGGCTTGTCCCTTGACTCGCACACTTACACTGGGGGTGGTGCTCTCGGGAGTTGCCTATTGACACCCTCACATTTTAGGTGTACTCGACATCCTTCGACGTACTCCACAGCCTCTGCTTGAAGGGGTATTTATAGTTGCTCATCCCATTGTGCATCTCCGTCTAAACTAACCTTTGCCAACTCAATTGTTCAACAACTTGTGCTACCCGAAGAATAAAAACTTCAATGCCTTTGAGAAATAAGACATTGTGGTTGCCTTCCTTTTCTTCTTTGCTTTTTCTTCTTTTCTTTTGGTTGTCGATGGAGTGGGTGATCCACCCACATGGGTGGACCCCACACTCAACAATCACCCTCTTCCACCATGTGGGTGAATTTTACCCTAACGACTGTTTTGTCTATTGTGTCGCCGTTCGCCGTTAGCCATTGATCTGAGAAGTCAGCACCCTCTTCACAGAGCACTTGTCAACACCCCCTCACTAGAGTGTTCGTCAAACTGCCACACCCACCTGGCATGGCCAACACTGTTTGTCAAAGTATTTTGCACCCCCTTGCCTGAAGTGCCTGTACCCCCTCACTTGGGATGCCTTCTGTAGCTCCATCCCTCCTCCTGCTCAAGCTCATCCTAGAGAGATCATTGGCCGCCACTTACTTAATCCAAAGCGAATGAGACTCATTATGTCCTAAGTGCACATCTTTTTGTACAACGGTCTCCCTTCCTATGCTTGGAGCTATCATGTGAACAACTCAACATTTGTTACTCTCTTCTCTGGCCAGATTCCAATGCACTTAATCCATTCGCCCGCAGACCTATACCTCTTGACCATATACTTATATGCCTGTTGCATGTGCATCATAGCAACTCTTGCTCTATTTGTTCACCGTCATCGACTCGTACTACTATCTCATATTTGACAGTGGCTCCACCAGTCACAACATTCTCCACCATCCTGTACACGTTGCTAATTCATTCAACCATGACGACACCATTCTATTGTGATTTTCTTGGAATTGTTGTCACGTGTCTACTTTCATTTTCTGCACAGTACTTTTCCAGACTTCCATCTATGTACTCTCTTGTTGTGCCAACAGAAGCTCTAATACCACTTGTTGGATTTTTTCAATAGAGCTCTACTACCTCATTATTGGGATCACCAAATCCACTGATACGCAGAAGCATGAAAGTTCTTACACAAAAAATACACACACCAAAGAGACATAAGATTTAACGTGGTTCACCCAACCAATTTAGGGTTATATCCACACATGCTAGAAAGAGATTTCACTATGAACAAATAAGACAGATGATTACAAGAGGAGTTAGATGGCATAAACTCTCTCTCCTACAAACCCTCACTATTCTTGTTCTCTCATATTTTCCTATGCATGAATAGTGCATCTAATAATTTTGATCAATTCACCAAGATCGAAAAATGTGGATCTCATTCCCAACAAATTCTAAGCAAACTCTTTGCACTTCCCACATAGTTAAGCAAGCTCACAACTTACTCTGAGCAACCCGAGCTCTGATACCACTTGTTGGGAATATTTAAGCGGAGCTCTGCTACCTCGTTGTTGGGATTGCCAGAATCCACCGATACATGGAAGCATGGAAGCACTCGCATAAAAAATACACACACCAAAGAGACACCATATTTAATGTGGTTCACCCAACCAATTTAGGCTACATCCACACAAACTAGAGAGAGATTTCACTATGAACAAATAAGACAGAGGATTACAAAAGGAGTTACATGGCACAAACTCTCTCTCCCATAAACCCTCACTATTCTCGTTCTCTCATCTTTTCCTGTGCATGAACAGTGCATCCAATAATTTTGCTCAATTTGCTAAGATCAAAAACTATGGATCTCTTTTCCAAAAAATTCTTAGCAAACTCTCCGCACTTCCCACACAGTTGAGCAAGCCCACACCTTACACTGAACAACCCAGGCTCTGATGTCACTTGTTGTGCCAACAGAAGTTCTGATACCACTTGTTGATATTTTTTCAGCGAAGCTCTTCTATCTCGTTGTTAGGATCGCCAGATCCATCAACACACAGAAGTATGGAAGCACTCACACAAAAAATATACACACTAAAGAGACACAAGATTTAACGTAGTTCACCCATCCAATTTAGGGTTACATCCACATAAACTACAGAGAAATTTCACTATGAACAAATAGAACATAGGATTACAAGAAGAGTTACATGGCACAAACTCTCTCTCCTATAAACCCTCACTATTCTCATTCTCTCGTTCTCACAGTCTCTTCAATAGAAAATCCCAATCTTTGTAACAGAAGGACTCACAGAGGAACAACTCTCTTTCTGTCACCCAGCTCATCCCCTGGCCCGCACCTCTACACCAAAGCGGTGCTCTTTGGACTTTCCCCTTGACACCCTCAGATTTTAGGCGTACTCGACGTCATTCGACGTACTCCATAGCCTCTGCTTGAAGGGGTATTTATAGCTGCTCTTCCCACTATGCATCTCTGTTTGAACAAACTTTTGTTGACTCAATTGTTCTAGCATGTGCGGCTCAAAGAAGAAAAACTCCAGCACCTTCGAGGAAGAAGACAACAAGACTGCCTTTCTTTTCTTCTTTGCTTTTTCTTCTTTTCTTTCGTGTGTCGGTGGAGTGGGTGAACCCGACACTCAATAGGGGACATAGAGTTGGACACGTCAAATGTTGTTAAAGAGAAAAGTGATAGGGGGGTTAGTAAAGTTTTAATTTTAGAAACAAACCGCAAAATATCCAATTTTTTTCAATACATTGATTGATATTAAATGCTGACTTATTGCAGTAAAATATTTTGATGATTTTTATAAATTACAATTTATTGCAAATATATCATGATAGATCCAAGGATGTATTACAACTATATTTCCCCATGACATAATAAGTTATTTGACGAAATAAGGGATATATCAAGTGATATATCACCGATTATCACAGTCATGTCTCATGTGACACAAAGACTACTGAGTTAAGACTTTGCAGGATTTAAGGCTTTTTAGCCTTTAAACTGTCTGCAAATGGCTTGAAGATGTTATTTTAGGAAATGATAATTTATATTAGCGGCACTAAATCTTGTAAGAAATAAGATGTACAAACAAGAAGAGTAACATAAGCTATTGTAAGCATTCTAGGGCCTGGAGACTATGTTTGGGACTATGAACATAGTATTTTGTGCTTGTATGGTTACTACATTTAGTTGTTTGGGTTAATACTGAGAGCATCATCATACTTGTGGAAGGTGCTCATTGTGAGATAACATATATATGGTATAGAATTTCGAGTGTAAGGCTTAGCCAAGAAAAAAAGGAGGAAGTTAGCTGGTTGGAAATTATCCCAGTAAATAATCATGAAATGGATCCTACTTTTATAAAATGAATGGATAAATATTTTAATTCTCAGAAAAGATAAACATTTTCTTTACTTATCAACAAAATATGAATATTTTCATGTGGGAGTCGGGGGATGTTCATTTGTCCTTGAAGCAGATAGATAATTTTAGGTATTCTGATATTTCTTGGTTTGTAACCCCAATAATTGATTTAAATCCAAATGCAGAATGTCAATCAATCATTTCTCATACCCAAAAGGCCTAAAAAATGAAAAAGAAAAATCCTGGTTTTGCCTTTTGTACATGTTTATTTTTGTCATCTTGACTTGCTGTTTTGTACGTTTTAGGTGATATCCTCTCTAGTGGAAGAATCACCCTCGGCTACAAGTGGAAGTGTTGCCATTGAAGCTCCGAAGAGCCCTGTCCTTGCTGAACTAGATGAGGAGATGGCAAATCTCTGCGTGGAGATAGAGGTGCTAACAGCAAAATTGGGGGCACTTGAGAGGAGACGTGCACATCTTGCCGTACTGCCGCAACTGCAATTTAAAGCTGAAAAAATCTGTTAACAGAGGGATGAACTCTTGGCTGTATACTAAGATCTGCTACTTTTCGAATGAAAGCTTAGTGCGGATCAGCTCTCTGCTGAAGGTTGGGCATTCTATTTCCTATAGTTGTAGTTGAACTCGGTCTATTTTCCATTCTGCATGTATTGCATTTCGTTAAGAAGATCCAAGAAATTTCAATAATAAGAGGATCAAACCTTATACCTGGTTTGTCTATCCCATACTGATGAGGCAAATCATTAAACTAGCTCATGTTCAGCTTCTTCCATTGAACTACTGCTCTACATCTTGTTCTCAGTGTCTCTGTTGCTCTCTGAGACACGTTGTTAAACCACTAAGAGGCATTGCACTGTCATGCTGTTTAACGAAAACAGGAACGGTAGGTCACTAGAAGCTTTGTGAATTGCATAATATTGCTTCTGGGCTCCGGCAAGGTTCCTCTGCACTCAAAAAAGAAAAAATAAGAAACAAAAAGAACTTAGATATTAACTTATACAAAAAGAAAAAAACAAAAAAAGAATTTATATTACTAAAGGGACAGAAAAATGTAAGAATGATGAACAGAAAAATGTAAGAATGATCACAGTTCATATCATTGTATAATATCCATGCATCAAAGGATCCTTTATGTGTTGA
The DNA here is from genome assembly GCA_033060915.1 of Euryodendron excelsum. Classification (NCBI taxonomy): domain Eukaryota; kingdom Viridiplantae; phylum Streptophyta; class Magnoliopsida; order Ericales; family Pentaphylacaceae; genus Euryodendron; species Euryodendron excelsum. The sequence continues at coordinate 23,317,519 of CM065378.1, read as the reverse complement.
AGTTACAACAGATATAGATCTTTAACCCTTTATTTTTTGGTATTTCCGTGCAGACAAAGCTTTACAATGAGGACTGGATTAGTTTGAAAGCCTTACAGTGCTGGGAGAGTCAAATACATCAGTTTGCCAGGCGGCCATTTTAAAATCTCCAAAAATGATACAATAAAGTTTGTTGTTCCTTACTTGGGAGGATAAAACATCCAACAAAGGGTAGGCAGCAGCAATAGGTGGCTGCGGATCATCCTGGAGTAATACAAAGCCACAAGAAAATGCAAAATTTTGCATCAGTTGTGGGACATAACATCAGCTGAAGTAATAATCAGTGGATCAATCATCACCTCATACTTGTCTTCCCTTTGATCTAAATTACTTGAAATTTCTGAAAGTAATTATGCACAGATAATTTGAAACTTCTGAAAATAAACAGCTACCCGGCTTGCGGAAGAACTGTCTGCCTACTGTTCAGCAATTGCCTCTCTGTGCCATAAATGGCTTGATGTGGTTCAATTATTATGTTATGTAAGACTTGGGATGCACCAACGAGAAATGTGTATGTGAGGTTTGATTATTGGCATCAAAGATTGGTTCTACTACGTAACAAATTATTCTGCATTTGCAAGTTTTGAGAGCAAGATTTGTACCCATACTTGGGAGAGTTGCAGGATACAACTTTGCAAAGCTGATTTTTTTTGTATTTTTTGGTACATTGGAGGGCTGAGGTTCTCAAGAAAGGGAGGTGAGTCGAATCCATAACCTTAATAATAGGTGAAAACACTATTACTATTGGGTTAACCCCTCTCCTTGCAAAGCCCAAATTTACTATTCCTACACTGCATTTACCTTATAAGATGGAAAATGAAAAGGTGCTTTAATTAGTACCATTGTCTGCAATGTCGATCTGAAGCAAAATTTGGATTTGTTGTTGAAATTTACTGTTCCTACACTGCATTTACCTTATAAGATGGAAAATGAAAAGGTGCTTTAATTACTACCATTGCCTGCAATGTCGGTTTGAAACAAAATTTGCATTTGTTGCTGAAACATTTCTATTTTCTTAAGAGATCAAAACGTAATACTAGCCGAATAGTGAAATTGGCAAACAAGACATAGTGACAAGTAGCAAGACACAATGCAATATTTTGATACCGCATAAATTTAAAATTTTTCATAAGATATGGTAGAATTTTTTTTGAGAAAAAATGTAAAAAGTTGTATCTCATTGGATTGATAATGTTTCTAAAACTTTCAAAATGTTCTTGTGCTATTCGAAATAACACACGGAAACGAAAATCCCTTCGTCCTCTGTAGTCTGTACCAAGTAGAGAAATTTTGATGTGCACGAGTGCAGTTATTTTATTTTTCCATGTGTTGGATATGATTTCACCAATTGTCTCTATAATCCGTCATTATTCCTTACATTATATATTATTAATTAGGGTAAAAAATTATTTAGTCCCTCAAACTTTATCTCAGTTTCTAATGTCGTTCCTGAATTTTGATTTCTTTTATTTAAGCCCTCTACCTTTTAAAAAAAAGTCAACATACGTAGTTTAACTTATCAAAATTAAGTAAAAAAAATTAAATATTAATTATATTTTGATATTCTAAACTATAACTTAATATTACTTTATTCTCATTCAACTAAAAATATTTACATATTCATCATCATAAAAATTTAAAATTTAAAATTTGTTTGGTCAAAGTTTTTTTATTAATTTCTAAAATAAAGAAATAGTATTTTCATGGCTATGAAATGTTATAAATCATCTCAAAATACCTTTTAAAAAAAAGTAGAATAAAAACTTGCTTTTATGGACCACCAATTATTAGCTTTGACAAAATTAAAGAAATTTTTAAAACTACGAATTTGTTAACCAGGGACAAAAAAATTTCTATTATACCCTATTAGAAATGCTCGATTTATTTATCTATTTTGTCAATAGCATTAATATGAACTTAAATTCTCATAAATTAGGGTAAAATGTAATGACTTTTAGTTTAGCTAGTAAAGTTAAACTAAATCATAGCTAAAAGGGTCAAAGTGTAATTAGTTTTAATTTTTTTAACTTATTTTAAAATGAGAGATCACATTGACTTTCTTTTAGAAGTTGAAAGGTCAAAATAGAAAAAATTAAAGTTCAGGGATGACATTAAAATTTAAAGTAAAGTTAAAGGAATAAAACGATTATTTACCCTATTAATTATTATGGATATATGGTAATTATTCTTATAAAAAAATATATTTTAATTATAATTTTTGAGGAAAAATTTATTGAAATTATATATATAAACTATTAGGAAATCAAACATATCGACATTAAATGTAAATGGTGTGATAGGATAACAAGGATGTGACTATCTTTTTTGTTATTGTGCAAGGGCACGCTAGTTGTTTAAAAAATGAGGTTGTCTACCATCAATCGCACATGTCCAATAAATGTTGACTAATGCATAACACCTCAATTGGCCTAGTTCATCTTAATTAATTATTTTCAATTCTTCTAAATATTTTTCAAGATTGCATGCTAGACAACTTCGTATTATAAAAGTCTGACATAAATATTCCTAAATAATTGTCAAGTTATTTCTTATTATATTATATTGTATTTTGAGCTTTTGTATAAAGGAAAGCATCAAAAGTTTAGTACAAAACCATCTTCAACTGAGTTACTTGTGATAAATCTAACGTTGTTTTCTTGGCAATAACAATTATTTTTCTGTGCTCATATTCTATTGAATAATCTCGAATTCCATGTTGATTAAAAGTTTTGCTACTTTGCCAGGCGATAGTATCAAAGAGTAAAATTGACATTCACATTATATTCATTTATTATGTATTGGTTGTAATTGTTTGGCAGAGTTAAAATAAGATCTAGGTCTTTGTGTTTGCTGAAAATGAGATCAGTCACGAAAGGTCACACGAAACTTGACTGGGTTATGTTCCTAAAATACCAACCTATAGCCAAATATATACCTATTAACGAATGAGTATGCATGAATAGTTCCAGCAAAAATACCTAACAATTTGTAAACTTAAGAGTTACACATAATACATATGTGAAGAAGTGGTCCAATTTTGGAGAGTGTAATCCAATCTCATTTTTACATAAATCTAATCTTATTTTTATTTTTGTTGTGATATTGTGTGATTGAATCACATCTTAGGCAACCATTAATTCTTCCTAATTGTCTATGCTTTGTTTATATAAGATTATTTTGCAGATAATTTTAACAGTTTGTGTTCATCTTTATAATTTAGTCCAAATTAAAGAAAATTATATGGTTACTTCTAAATTAGGTAAGTATACATGATTTTAATTCAATTATAAATCGGAAGAAACCATGTGTTTTTGTTTTTTTGTTTGTTTGTTGTAATTACACTTTTTTTTTACCTATAATTGAATTAAAATCATTGTGTATGTATGTAATTGAACCAACTAAAGCAAATTTAGTTGATCAGAATTTTGATTTCTTTTAAAGAGATCGAGGTTCAATTTTCTTCACCTGATTCTTTTATTGACTTAAGCTCCCCTCAATGTAAATTTACAAAAATAAAATAAAATAAAAGAGAATAACAAAAACTCCTCACATGGGCTTCGCGTGGTTATGCATTTAAAGATGTCTCATGACCCTCAACCACTGACTTTGTTTTCATTTTTATTTGAGATGTGACCTTTATATCAGTGGCGGCCCTATGCGTAAGTGGACAAAGAAAAACGAATCTGGTTGAGTCAGCAAATTTATTTGGGCAAATTACACCAACTTTCCATGTTCTTTGGCTTAAATGCCGAAAATTATTTTTAATTTTTCAAAATTATAAATACATCCCTATTAGATTTAGTCCGGTAATAAAAGCTAACGGAAAAGGTAAAATTATTTTATGACCCTTATTTTTCTTAGCTTTGAATTGTTGGACAATATTCTAACCAAATAAAAATTAACACCTTTATTCTCACTGTCTCTTTAATAGAGCTATTGTCCTCTTTCTTCCTCTCATCTCTTTTTACTGGGTACTGATAGAGGAAAGGATGATTGGAGATGGTCGATAGTGAAAGTGGAGAGACGAGAGTAGTGGCAAAAATGGGAACAAGGGTACTCTAGCTTGGTGGAGGAAGAAAGAACTGAATAAGAAAAGAAAGATCTTAACCTTTTTACTAATAAGGGTACAATTCCAAAGGTAAAATTGTTAACAACTAATACACTTATGCCATTAAATCTGTTGGGGATCAAAGAAGTCTGATTAATGGAAGAAAAAAATTGTTATTAAGTTCCAACGAAAAACAGAGATTATGCAATTTTAAAATATTAGGAGTAGCTTTTCGTATTTAGGTTAAAAGTGAAGAAATGTTGGTGTAATTTACACAATTTATTTTTGTCATGTTCTTGATGCAATATATCGGTCTGTCCTCGTGATTTAGGTGCTTCGGATCCACTCATATTGCGTATTGCGAGAGTTCAAAACCAATCAATCGTTTTTATTGAGTTTGACTCCCTTCGTAATTTAATATTTAGAATATTTCATACTTTATTTTTTTCATTGGTTTTCAGTAGACTAAAGATGTCTTGTTTAATATTGGTGATGACTCTATTCAGTGCCGGACCCCAGATTTTAGTTGAAAAGGATGAAAAAAAAATATTTTGTTAAAGGGAGAATTAAAAGAAAAAAATAAAATAAATAGCATAAACAGAGTTACAAAATTAATTGTACCTAAAGAAAACTTGTCTTAACTTCTCTTTCTCTGCCTCTTGTAAAATACTTTTGTAGGTGTAGTGTGACTTTAGATAAAGAGAGAAAGAGATGAAGGGTTGTTAGCAAGTGAATTTCATAAGTTTTTTTTAATGCAAGTGGGTTTATAGGGTTTTGAAGTGTAGTGGTGATGGTGTGCATTTGTGAATGTAGTGTGGATTTAAACAGAGTGAGATCAAGGGTTGTCTCAACAAGTGAGTTTATTGGATTTTTTTTATTTTTATGTAGGTGGATTTCTTGAGTTTTAGGATAAAAGAGTGATGGTGGTGTGCATATCGAGTTTGTGAGCGTGGCGTGAGTTTGGACGAGAATTGAGTTTGGGACAAAATGTGCAATTGATCTCAACCGTTGAATGCAATTTAAAATTAAATTTGAGCCATAAAATACAAATCTAAGGAAAACATTTTTAAAAAATGTTGTGTTTTATTGTATAAAGTTTCAAAATTTTGATAGGCCACTCTGCCTGCCTATGAATTTGTAGACACTACCATTTTTGTTTGAATTAATTTTTGAGCAAGTTCACCAATTTCTATCACTTCTGAAAATTGATAATTAAAGTAAACATCTAGAATGTAGGTCTCAAGTTTATTAAAGCACCATAAGTTCAAGGAAAAAAATCATTAGGGTAAAACTTAGCAAACGAAAGCTACTTACTCTTATCAAAATCAAAAAATGAATTACTTAGATCAAGAGATTCTATATACAAAATAGTTCTGTATTTATCACATTAAAACAAATCAGTGCAAAATATAAAATAAATCAAGTTTACAAAAAAAAAAAATTTTCTCTGGATTTCAGGGGCTGCTGTCTACCCTTGGCCTAAGATCGATCTGCCCTGACTCTATTTCTTTTACTTTTTATTTTGAAAACAAACCAGGTTAATATTACTTTTTCTCCTAAGATATCTTATATGTTCCCATAAAGTTTTCTGCATGCATTCATATCACGTGGCCCTCGACACTCTCATTTTTGCGATTTCTCTTTTATTTTCAAGTGTTAATAGCAAATGTCAATTTCACTTCTTGTAAGCATTTTTTACCACAAAATTTATTAGTAATCAACCGATGGTCCTCATAAATTCTTTGGATTGGACTGATCTTGTTTTTATTACGATGCTAGACTCACCACTAATAACTTATATTCTTAGCAAATATGATTTTCACAGTAAGATAAATATATATTTTAACAAGTTCGTAGTACAATACTAGTCAAAGCTGCGATTGACCGTCAGTTAATAACTACCACTTTAACTAGAGCCCACAATTTGTTAAGATGGCAGCCATGATCGCCAGTCTTGCCCACGATGTTCACATTATTAAGGTGCATTTTCATAGTAGTATAGATGGGCTTCTTTGATTTTTTGTCCAAAAAAATACAAATTGATATCATTTTTCTGATAAGATTTCCTACGTATGCTGTACTGAATTATGGTGCAGTCATCTCTAAAGTCTTGGTTAATAAATTAATTACTCTGTCTTGACTCTCGCCTTTCCATCCGACTCTTATTTTTTTGAACTAAAAAAAGGTGAGTGGGAGACCAACCATAATCGGCCTAATCATAAGATTTCTTATGAAATATTTGATTTGAGCCATAATTATTATTAAAAAGACGAGTCTATCACTACAGCCTTATTCGAGACTAAGTAGACCAAAAGGTGACTCAAAAACAATCAGACTGAGAGGGTAGTGTTAGCACAACTCGAACCTAAGCTCTAACACATGCTGAGTTATAACCAAGCAATCTCCGGATGGTGGTCTTCCTCGACTCTTTCATTATTGCAATTTCTATCATCCTTCTAGTCACATTTTAAACTTTTAACAGTAAATATCGTATTCTAGATGTATGAAAATTGAACTTTACCGACAGGTAAGTGATTGTACTCTAAAAGTGCAATCTACATGTCTTAATTAGCTAATTGTTAGTTTTATATTATGTTTAATAGTATTAGTTTAGTACTAATTTGTTATTAATTTAGTTTTGTGGTTATTTTTAAGAATCCTAGCTAGAAAGGGATAAATTCACACTGAAAATGGAGAAGGCGTCCAAAAGGGCGTTCGAACGGGGGATAGAGGCGTTCGAACGGTGAACAAGAGCGTTCAAACGGTACGTCGAATGGTGTTGCATTAAGACCAGGTTCAAAGTGCGTTGGATAGATTCAGAGAGCAGGCTTTCCCGTTTGAAGTGTGTTCGACGCAGCGTTCGAACGGTTGGCCGATCCTACAGAGACTTGGAAGCCTATATAAGTTAGGATTGTGGGATATATTAGGGTTCGCAATTTTTTATAGTTTTAGGAGGTAGCAACAGCTGTAGATACAGAATTCTTCTAGTTTTTTTTCAAAGTTTTTCATAGTATTCACAATTTCTGTAATCAGATTCTCAGGTTTGCAATCAATGTTTTCAATTTATATTTATGCAACTTGCTTTTACATTATGAATATGAGTAGCTAAACTTCTTAATCTCGGGATCAAAAGCGAAGATTAATTGAATGTTTTGGATGAATGAATGAGGTATGTTTTGATTTTAAAGTTAAATCTTCTAGTTATTCTCTCTTCATCTTTTTCGTTCTAGAATTTTCGAAAACCTGAACGTTTGATTGTGTTCAGTAACGTTTATGCATAAATTTATATTCAGTATATGCATTACACGAATCGATGGTACTAGTCCTTGATTAAAACAACCCGAATTATTTTAGGAGTTGAAGTTTTAAAGGATATTGATTTTTATTGCTAAATGTTCCGAACCCGAGACTTGCGGCGTAGACGAAGGGTTTGAGTTATCAAAATATCTCTTTCGGGATTTCAAAAGATGCAATTGATTTGAGCGGCTGATCCCGGGACCTTTTATTAATAGTTAAATTCTACATTGTTTCCGATTAATTACTTTTGAGTTTGAATTAGCTTAGACAAATATACCATCTCAAAACAATCAGATTTTTCGTTTCTCTTTTTGAAGCAAGTCGTAAGATTTTTATGAGCACCTGAAGGAAGTGTTTTTAGTACTTGTGGTTCTGTGTAATTTGCACTTTGTGAATCGACCTCGTTCTTACGAGTTATACTACTATGCCGTCTACACTTGAAATATTTCAAGCATACATTTGGAGGCAGAGTCAGTAGGTTTGGTGGGTAAAATTTAAACTTTCTTACTTAAAAATTATATTTAAATTTTTATTATTATTTAATAAAATTAAATATACTTTTCAATGCATAAAGCAAGTGAAAAAACATGTATTCTGATGTAGATCCATTTAGTTTCTTTTGGCTAAGGCTTGTTGCATTTTTTTTTTTTTAGCTTCACTCATTTGAGTAAGAGAATGATCATGGAATTCTTTTAGTTAAAGAGTAATGAATAGTTTAATTTTGGCATTCGTTAACATGATTATTGGTCTTGTGTAGAAATTTATTTGTTTCTCTGCTTACGACAAATTAAACAGAGCCACCTATCTAATACTCTGATGGAAAGACTTGTTCTGCCAATAAATGGAGCGCAAAAGTTGTTAGTATTCAATCAATGGTCAGTCTTCCAAGCTCTCAGGTTGGATTCTTCTTGTTTTTATTATAAGGCTTGGTGACACACGCCGGCCTGCAGAATAGGCAAACGGCTGTGTGTGGCACTTGCCAACGCTTGACAAGCTCTGCCAAAGCACACTCGACGTGTTTGTATGCAAAGACAAACACAAAAATTAGAAATTTGTAAACAACAGGTAGGCAACGCTAGCAACAATGTAGGCAACGAGCAACAACTTTATAGTAACGAAAAGAGACATTTTATTGACAATTACAAGCTATTACAAGCATGAAAGTATGCTATTACAATAGGCAAACAATGTCCTAGAAGTAGGGCATAAAAGTTAGTAAGGTGGTCCGGAGCTTACCGTGCTCTCCCCCCTTATATATGCTTTTTTAGCCATTTACAACTTTGCACAAGGAAACATAGTATGTGTGCGAGGAGTCATAATTGACCCTCATTTATTCTACAAGCCAAAATAAAGGAAAAGCTTTCGTGCATTTCAAAATTTACATTGAAAGCTTTTCAACAAAAAAAAAACCTTGCTCAAAAAGCCCTCCGGACGACAAAGTTATGTGAATGCCAAAATTGACCAAAAGGTGTCACTATGTGAAAATCTGACACGCACTAGCAGGGCCGAAGTGAGGTTAACCCACCCCAATCTGGGCGCGGCGCACGCGCGGCATGGGCGCGGCTGTGGCACGCGCGAAGTGAGGTTAAACCGCCCCTCTCTCTCGGCACTGGTGAGGTTAACGCGTGCACGCGGCAAGGCTGCTGGGCATGCGCATGGGCACACGATCTAGGCGCGCGGGGCTGCCAAAGTGAGGTTATCCTACCCCTCATTCTCAGCCAAAGTAAGGTTATCCCGGGCCAACCTGGCTGCTTGGCTAAGCACTTGGCTAGGCACTTAGGCATTCGTGGGGCACTCTTGAGCGACCCTTGGGGCTTTGCTTGGCACTTGTCCCAAACATGTTTGTACACCCTTAGGCATCTTGAAAGCACACTTTGCATCCTGTATAGCTTTGAGAGAAGCTATGTACAATGAGGCAAGGGGTTAACTAGAAGTGCAACCCTTGACACTCTCCCCCACCTAATCGGTTGGCGCCCTCGACGACTCAGCCTGCCAATATAAAGCAAGTTCCTCCTTGAAAGCCGTCAGATCCGCCTCCTTTTCCCAACTGATTTCTTCGTCCCCAAGACCTTTCCATTTGACCAAGTATTGCAACATTTGCTTCCTGGACGCTGTGATAGTTCGGTGAGCAAGAATCTGATCAACCTGCTTCTTACCCGTCTTTGCCACAATAATCTGTCTATGGGACTTATTTTGAGACTCATCCTTTTGGTCTGGAAAATAGGGCTTCAAATAACTGACATGGAAGACCGGATGTATCTTCAACCATGAAGGAGCATCAATCTTATAAGCACACTTCCTAATCTTCTTCAAGATGGTCACTGGTCCTTCATATTTTCGTATCAATCTCTTGTCTCTACCCCTTAAAAACTTTCGATAGTAATTAGCCAAACCAAGGAACGAACACATCTCCGACACATTGGTTGGCGGTTGCCACTCTTTAATAGCTTTCACTTTGTCTTGACCCATACGAATCTTGCCATGTCCAACAACATGACCCAAGAACTTAATTCTTTCTTGAGCAAACTCACATTTCTCAAGCCTCACATACAATTTGTACTCCCGCAACCTAGCAAAGACCTTAGCCAGATGTTCCACATGCTCTTCCATTGTAGCACTGTAGACCACAATATCATCGATGTATACCACCACAAACTGGTCAAGGTACCCATCAAGGACTTCATTCATCATGGTGCAAAAGGTTGCTGGTGCGTTTGTCCAGCCAAATGGCATGACTAGGAACTCATATGAGCCATAACGAGTTACACAAGTCGTCTTGGCTTCATCACCCCAGCAATTCTCACCTGGTAGTATCCCGATCTCAAGTCCAACTTAGTGAAGTACTTTGCCTTACTCAACTGGTCAAAAGACTCCGCAATCCCTGGAATAGGATACTTATTCTTGATTGTGAGCTTATTGAGAGCTCGGTAGTCTATGCACATCCTTAAACTACCATCATGCTTCTTTTGAAACAACACAGGCGCACTGTAGGGAGCCTTTAATGGCCTTATGAAGCCTGCATCAAGCAATTCCTTCAATTGCTTACGCAACTCTTCCAACTCCGGTATGGCCATTCTATAAGGAGCCCTTGCTGGTGGCTTTTCCCCAGGCACCAACTCGATAACATGATCAACTCCACGTCGTGGAGGCAACTCTTGTGGCAATTTTTCTGGAAAGACATCCCCAAATTGCCTCAATACCTTCTTCACTGGTGTGGGTACAGGCCCTTCCTTAAGGAACTCATCCAATTTCAACACAGCAACCCAAGTCTGCTCACCCTGCTTAGCTCTCCGATTCAGTTGCATTGCTGAGATGAACTTCTCGCTGTTGGTGGTTGACATGGTTAAGATTAAGCACGGCTTCTCACCCATCGCACACATCGAATTCGAATATGGCATCACCACTGTCTTCGTATTCCTCAAAAATTCCAACTCAAGGATGGCTTGAAAATCATCCATAGGCACCGCAGTGAAGTTGGCTTTTCCTTCCCATGAGTTTACCTTCATAGGCACTGCTCGTGCTACACCATAGATGGGCTGCACTACCAAGTTTACGGCCTTAATCTTGCTAGAGTCCTTCTCCAAAGACAACCCCAGCCTTTCCACCTCAGTCCCAGTAACAAAGTTGTGGGTGGCACCAGTGTTAATCAGTGCACGTATGGGCTTGCTATTGATCTTGACATCAACAAACATCAACCCTTTGGTGGACACTCTCTTCTCTTTAGCCTCTGTGCCAACTGTGTCGGTCTCAACCTTTACAATAGGCTTCTTACCCTTGTCGTCGGGCTTTTTCTTCTTGTTGTTACCCTTGTCATTAGGCACGATTAGCTGCTTCACAAGCTTCTGCCAATCAACAACATTGCCACCTCTCTTGGCATGAGTTTTCGACTTGTCACCCTTCTTGGCAACGACATTCATGTGAAAAGCCCCAACCCTACTTCCCCCGAAGTTTCTTTCACTTCTAGAGCTTTGCCTAGACCTGCAGTCGTCTTCCTCGCTGTCACTAGAAGCTGCTTGTGACGTGTGATCAGCCACGGAAGCCAATGCATTCAAGGCTCTTTTTTGTGGGCATTCAGCTATTCGATGCTGTCCATTGCATAAGTAGCACGAAATTGGGCCCTTGCCCTTGCCCGGTTGGTTACTTTGGGCCTTCCCTTTATCATGATTGTAAGGCTTATAGTTGTTCTTATGTGCATACCCTCTATCCGAATTGCCCTTGGATGAGGATACGGCATCGGTTCCCCCACTCTTAGGCTTACCATGCCCTTGTGACTTGCCACCGCCCTTATTCTTGCATGCGGAATTGTCCCTTTGCTTAGGTTCAGATGCATAGTCCACAAGACATTCAGTTGTAGCCTGAGCATGGGCCAAATCTTGCACACGCTGCCGGTGTAGCTTAACCCTTGCCCAAGGCTTCAAGCCTTCAAGGAAAAAGAACAACTTGTCCTTCTTTGACATGTCACGGATGTCAAGCATGAGGCTAGAAAATTGCTTGACATAGTCCCTGATAGTGCCCGTATGCTTCAAATCTCGCAAAGCACGACGTGCATTATACTCCACATTTTCTGGGAAGAATTGCAGCTTCAACTCCTGTTTCAACTGCTCCCATGTCTCAATAACGCATATGCCCCGTTGCATCTCATCATACTTTGTCCTTCACCACAACTTGGCATCGGCCGACGAGTACATCGTGGCCATGGTTACTTTGGCTTCCTCCGTGTCTGCCCTTACGGCCTTGAAATATTGCTCCATGTCAAACAGGAAATTGTGAAGCTCCTTTGCGTCACGGGCTCTCCCATAGGCATAAGGTTCCGGCACACGACATCTAGGAGTGTCTCCCCCCCCCCCCCCTGCAGTGCATTTCCAACCGCACGAGTTAGCACATTCACTTTGCCATGAAGCTCCTCAATTTCAAGCCGAAGGTCTGCCACCATCTCCTTAAGGTCATGCACATGAGCAACGCCATGGGCTTGCTCCAAGTCATACATTCGTCCTTCAAGGTGTGCCAATGCTCTCGACAAGGCATCCATCCTAGCCACCCTCTCCTCCAAGAGATCCAACCTTTCCCGTTGCGTCAGCATATTGAAAGTTGCTTGCATCGAAAGCCGTAGTAAACGATGCTCAATGCCCCAAGTTTCGAGCTACAACCTTCGCTCTGATACCAACTGACACACGCCGGCCGGCGGAATAGGCAAACGGCTGTGTGTGGCACTTGCCAATGCTTGACAAGCTCCGCCAAAGCACACTCGACGTGTTTGTATGCAAAGACAAACACAAAAATTAGAAATTTGTGGACAACAGGTAGGCAACGCTAGCAACAATGTAGGTAACGAGCAACAACTTTATAGCAACGAAAAGAGACATTTTATTGACAATTGCAAGCTATTACAAGCATGAAAGTATGCTATTACAATAGGCAAACAATGTCCTATAAGTAGGGCATAAAAGCTAGTAAGGTGGTTCAGAGCTTACCGTGCTCTCCCCTCCTTATATATGCTTTTTTAGCCATTTACAACTTTCCACAAGAAAACATAGTGTGTGTACGAGGAGTCATAATTGACCCTTATTTATTCTACAAGCCAAAATAAAGGAAAAGCTTTCGTGCATTTCAAAATTTACATTAAAAGCTTTTCAACAAAAAAAAACCTTGCTCAAAAAGCCCTTCGGACGATAAAGTTATGCGAATGCCAAAATTGACCAAAATGTATTACTGTGTGAAAATCTGGCGCGCACTAGCAGGGCCGAAGTGAGGTTAACCCACTCCAATCTGGGCGCGGTGAGCGCGCGGCATGGGCACGGCTGTGGCACCCGCAAAGTGAGGTTAAACCACCCCTCTCTCTCAGCATTGATGAGGTTAACGCGTGCACGCGGCAAGGCTGCTGGGCATGCGCATAGGCACACGGTCTGGGCGCGTAGGGCTGCCAAAATGAGGTTATCCCAGATCAACCTGGCTGCTTGGCTAAGCACTTGGCTAGGCACTTAGGCATCCGTGGGGCACTCTTGGGCAACCCTTGGAGCTTTGCTTGGCACTTATCCCAAATATGTTTGTACACTCTTAGGTATCTTGAAAGCATACTTTGCATCCCATATAGCTTTGAGAGAAACTGTGTACAATAAGGTAAGGGGTTGACTAAAAGTGCAACCCTTGACACTTGGGCATGCTTTGAACTTAGGGCAGTGGAGGGGAGGAAAGGGAAGAGGAGAAAATGGTTAAAAAAAATTTTTTCCTCTTTGATATAACTTATGAGATAAAAAGAAAGAAAATAAAAAAAAAAAAAGTAAGAGAAGAAACCATTAGTCTCTCTCTTTCTCCCTATTTTTTTATTTTCTTTACAATGAATGATTCTGCAGTCTTAGTGAAGTCTTGGTCAACATATTAATTTTCTTTTTTTTGGAAAGGTTGGTCAATAGAATAATCGCTTTGTCTTTACACGTGTCCGTTTCTGGCTGAAGAATTTTTTTATTTTTTTTATTTGGTGGCTGAAGAAGTTTTGAAGTTATAGAAGTTTGCTTTCGTCATTAATGCTAAGCCATTTTCACAAAAGCTGTGTGCTCCAGCATATGGTACCCCATCGCTAGGCTTTCATTATCCGGTAGGTCCGCACCGCCAATATGATGATGTTATGTGTCAAGCTGATAAAAGTGGAAGAGATTTGGGTGCTAATTTCTTCATTGGAAGAGATTTGGAGATAAACGAGCTATACGTGAGTTCAAAACTTTGTAAATCTCAAGTTAAATGTTGAGAAATTTAATTTTTCATAAACTTTTTAGTCTTGATATACATAACATGTCTTCAACAAAAGATTAATCAATATACGTATAGTTGTCGTTGACCACGCACCTCCCGAAAAGATGCAGTTGAATCGGTAAGGAGCAATGCCATCCTCATTTGGTTCCTTTAATTTCCATATAAGCAAGAGGATTATTTTACCGTTATATTTAGCTGGAGAAACTGAGAACAGAAAATAAAATAAAACAAAATCTGCAACGTCAATGTAGGCAAAAACCAAATTATGGAATGTGCTACAGCTTTTTTTAGCTTTTTGATTTTGGTTTTCTAACTTATAAATAAAAAATCTAAAAAAATTTTGCTTTTATAAGCTAAAGTAAAATAAAACAAAAAGTAAAAAGTAAAAAAGTTATAAAAAAATTAATTTTTTTTTACTTATAAATTAAAAAAATTAGGTCGAAAAATCTTGTTAAACATACCCTTAAACAAGGAGGAGATAAAGGAAGAGATATTGTCATGTAAATTAATTAATTAAGCTCTAATGACTCATCTGGTGAGTTGGGAGTAATGTGAGAGTCATTAATTAATTAAGTTGGGAAGATTGAAAACCTCTAGTAGTAGTATATGCATTAATAGAAACACAAAAATAAAATTAATATTTATTTACATACATACATGCACACATATGTTTATATACATATGCATCATTAATCACGCTCGGTTCCGAAGCTAGCTACAGACCAATGATAGAACAACCAGTTTGGACAACAGTCAAAACTAGCAGAACAAACGCGGCAATAACAGAGATGATTGCCCAGGGGGAGCTCAAATAGTCCCGTTTCAACATGACCTTCCAATTGTACCACGTTGCCTTCCACCGGTGCCAGCAGTCTCCGCTGTAATCGTTCAAGTCATCACGTTTTTGAGCAAAGTAGGAGTTCTTCTCATCTGTTACGGTTTCCTTGTAAAGATTGTTAAACAGCTTAGCGACTTCTTCGCCGTCATTCAGAGAATTCTCAAAAATCCCATTCTTAATGAATACATCGGCATCCTTGGAGGTGTCTATAAGGTTGTCCATGAAGATTATGTAGTCACTGTTGTGCCTAGGAGACATACGCTCGCATTGTTCGAAGGCAATAAGGTTACGAAAGAAAGGTTCCGTCCACTCGTTTACCTTCAGAACTGGAATTGTTAACGTTCCCCCGTCGAATTTTATATCAAGTAAACAGCTTTCTGTCCCCGCCTTGGCGAACTTGACACCGGCCTCTTGTAGCTCCTTTGCTCTGCGGGCGGAATTTTTTCTCTCTCTTGGTGCCAAGAAGGAGAAGAATGAGGAGAAGTAGAAGCAACGGCGCTGCTTTTCTTTTTTGACATCGGCCTCTTGTAGCTCAATTGCTCCACCGGGGGTTTTCTTTTTCATCTTTGGTGGGAAGCAACGGCACAGGGTGCTGCTGCAGCAGGGGCCATGAATGCCAAAGCAGCCAAACTTTCTTCTCGGCCTAGGCATCGATGGTTTAACACCTTTCTCTATATCTGACGGTTGGTTGGCATTACAAGGCTCCACTTGGAGCCGGGCTTGGGGGATATGAACCATCCTTAGATACTCAATGAGAGGCCGTGGTTTTGAAACTTGTTTTTGCTCATGAACGAATGCTTGCATCGGGGGAGGACTATGGGGATCAGGACTCGGGACCATTCCCGCTTTGTTGATGTATTTATGGACGAGATTTGTGAAGGCAGACTTGTCAGGCAAAGACCCATTGTATTGGGTGTATAAGGTGTGAGGAACAAACAGAGGAATTTGATTCTCAATCAGGATCGTGTCGTGTAATAAGTCGTAGCTCATCCACCGTTTGTCAAATATTTCGTATTTCTCTCCTTTATAATTCTTCAGCAGCAATTCAACTATAAATATGCTATCCAACAGAATCATTTCGCAGAATGCCTTGCTGTCAAGCTTAATCTGGTCTTCATAATGCTGACGGATGGTTGCTTCTTCTCTCGCTATGAAATCGATAATAGCAAACGTGTTCTGGTTCCTGGTGAAGAAACTTCTTAAGCATCTCAACTTGTAATCCTCCATGGTTTGCAAGTGTGGTTTGACGCGGTCATGAAGAGGGCCAATAGCGACTAATCGAGGTGTGAAAGCTTCTTCATTTCCTTTGCGGAGTCACTCTGGAACTCTGTAAATGCAGCGGCTAGAGTGCGAGGGAGGTAATCTGCTTAGCTTATCCTTAATGGAGCTTGTTATATGTTCCCGAACTCCGGCTGGATCCTGCTTATGTTCTGTCTCTCTCTCCTGACCCGGTAGCAGCTTCATTAATACCATCCTTGAGTTGCTTGTCGATCCCTATAATCAAATTACAAAGAACAATAAGGCTACTAACGAACCCAAGAAAGAATACAAGAAGTAGATCGACCCACTAATAACAAAGAACAAGGGAACGTATATAAGAATAATAAAGAAATCAAAGGGAATACAAGTACTATAGAGCCAGTTCTCTGGGCGAGAGGGAAGAAACGATCTGAAATTAAAAAGCAGAACAGAGACGGCTGAGTGAGGAAAGGAAAATTCTGCACCAAACCTAACTTTTATAAATTAGCTCCGACATAATGATCTTTTGAGATGGTAACGCAATACAAATACAAAATTTATATTAAATGCATTATCAAAATAATGTGATTGAATGTGGATCATTTACTTAAGTTTCGTTTGGTAGAGTTTTGATTTAACTTTTTTTATTTTGTTTTTTTTTTTGTTTATAAACAAAAAACTTGTATTTTTTTTTTTAGCTTTTATAAGCTAATATAAGTTTAAAAAAAAAGCACAAAAAAAAAACAAAAAGTTGAAAAAATATAGTTTTTTTTTCCTTGTGAGTCAAAAAAATCTAGATAAAAAAACACTTTAAAAAATTGTACCAAACATGCCCTTAAAAATAAAACACTCATCATAGTAGTTATTATTTATAAAAATGTCATTGTCACATCTTTCTAGTGAGATTTTCTGTACAAAATTTATGAAAGAATAACATTTTTCATTTTAAAGTTATCAATCAAAACTCTCAGTGTTTTAATTTGAAATCAAAGTACCACAAAGAATAACATCATTCTAATGCTCTATACAGCGAGATAAAATATGAGTTGGTATTCGATTCAACCATTTGGGTCCTTCCATCTCGTCCCACATCAGTGGATGTGTGTATGTGTTTTCTCCACTTAAACCCTTCTCAACCTTCCCCTTTTTAATGGGTTGTTTGGATTTGGGTTCTCTGTGTTTACCAAAAAAAAAAGAACATAAATTATGCTTAAAAATGAGTCATAAGTGCACATGTTAGTAAGACTTATATATAAAGCACTCATCATAAAAACTCTTAATTAACAAAAATCGTGATCACATCATTCTAATAAATTTTGTTGTACAATTTTTTATTTTTTAAAGAATAGCATGTTTCATAGATAGGTAGGTAATATGAATCCACCGTCATGATCCTGTGGCACGATGGCAGGAAGTACCGTAGACTGAGAAATTTGGAGTTTATTACAAAATTATAGTTGTTTTTAAACTTAATTACTGAGTTCATGTGGTTTTAAACTTACCTATTTGACCAAAGTCAGCTGAAAAATTGTGTTTTCAAAATTTTACTTCAAGATAACTTTTATGAAAATCTGGAACAAAATTTAAACCATTGAAGTCTTTAAAACACAACTTCTAATATTCCAACGTTTTTCCTTCACATTCTCAGAGCAAGTTAAACAAAAAAAAATCATAAAATAAAATACGGTTAACAATAACCATAAATTACATTTAATTTGTATGTATATATTTGTCCAATTTCTATTCTTCAATATTAATCGCGCTCTCGTGAGTCAACCTATCAATACTCTTTCTGCATCAAAAGAAATTTTAAAATTTGAAGTAACTTTTATTTGTTTTTTCTTTAATTTTTTTCATTTCACCAAAGTGGGAAAAACAAAAGGATATATACATAGACAAATGTAATTTACTTTGGAAGTATTTGTTTTACTTTGGAGGGAAATAATAGTAACCTAAATTCCTTATGTGATTTCAAGACTGTTCTCAACTTGATTCAAGTTTCAAGTGTATAATCATTTGCCATTTTTCACTTAAGAAATGCTATTAATCATGAATACTGTTGGAAATATTTTCAAAATATATATATATATATATATGTTTTTAATTGGGTGTTTTTAGTTAAAGTTTTTAAATGTTGGAGAGATGCAATCTACACCATTAAAGTGTAAAGGTGTGATCGAATGACCACATTTAAATGTTGAAATGGTGGTTAGAATATTTGAATTCTAATGGACACACCTATTCCAAATAGACACCTTTGAGTCTATATAATGATAATTTTATTAGACCATTAGAGGTGGTTATGATAGATGTTCCTATGCATCAATTCCTCTTTATTTTATTTTTCCATTGCTAGAATCTGTTTACTGCAGAAACAGAATTCTAGATTCTTGGCAGACTTGTAAAATCGAAAGGTATTCGGTTCTGACTTCGTTTGTGCAAAACGTAGTTAGATTACAGATTATTCTGGGCTTCATTGTATTTTGGAGGCGATTCGCCATTAACCCGGTGCACACCAGATTCACTG
Source organism: Euryodendron excelsum (assembly GCA_033060915.1). NCBI lineage: Eukaryota > Viridiplantae > Streptophyta > Magnoliopsida > Ericales > Pentaphylacaceae > Euryodendron > Euryodendron excelsum. The sequence continues at coordinate 23,298,784 of CM065378.1, read as the reverse complement.
AATTGGTAGGGGCGAATATTGTCTTAAGGAAAACGATATTTTATCGTGCCTTGAAACAATTGTTTATCATCTTCTTCTTCTACAAAAATTTGCACCATTAATCTTAAGACGATATTTATATGATTTTATCTACAAGAATTATTTGGATGTTAGATGAATCCAATTTTTCAGAAGAAGAAGATCGGGTATGATGTTTTGTTTTCAAATCGATAAAGGTACGTTTCAATCACATTTCTTCACTGGTATGACAACAATTCCCCTTGTATTGATGTTTTTATATAATGTGATGGTATAGATGCAGTAGATAGATTAGAATGCAGTGTCTTTCATTATAGTGTGAAAAGGTTCTGACTGTATATGTTAGGAGATTTTTTTTTTATTTTTTTGGTTGGGAGTACAAAAAAAAAAAAAAAAAAAATTGTGGATTCATTTTTATTGAACCAGTCAGAAACTGGCAGTTGTTTCCTTACCGTTGCTTACAACAGACATTTTTAATATTCCCCATTTACTACATACCATGGGTCGATGCAAGACAGTGTCTTTAGATACCTCAGATTGGGATAAAGACGTAAGCCAACATTTCGTCGGCGGCCCCTAGTCTGCGGATGTTTCATGGGTTAAGTGAAATTTAAGGAAACAGGTTAACAGCCTCCTGCCATTATTAGATTTTATCAGACCAAAATCAAGTTTGAACTAGTTGGAAATTGACCTTAATAAAAACAATGAATTCTTTACACCCATTTGCTGGCCATTAATGGTGGCGCCAAAGTGCATTCAATGCGCATTGTGTGGTGCAAGTATAAGTTTCTTGGCCTTCTTCTGCAGGCTGTTCTTTTTCAGAATAGTGTTGCCTTCGATTTTATTACTGATGGTCATAGTTGCAAGAAACGGTTAAATTGATTTATAGCGGGCAATGATGCACTGCTATTGTTGATAGTTATTAATTATTGTACATGCAGTATTAAGGTGGCCCACATATGCACAATTAGGTTTGTTCTAACATGTCGGTTCAAGCTTTGGTCTTTATGTGCTCATATGATGCATGAAATCCAAACGTCACCCACTCGCGGGATCACATGGTCCAAGGAAATGTATTGCCATTGTTGCATTAATCGATCGGACCAGTGGTTTTTTTATCACAAACAAAGTTCATGAAAGAAGTGCGTAGATCGCACGCCGTAATGGACCGTGTTGTCCACATGCCTTCAACCATTTTGTTTGACCAAGGCCACTAGCCACACATGACGCCGCGCGTAAAGGCGCGAGAAGGGTGCGCCTTGTGCACTGAGTCTGGGTATGCCGTGCAATGGCCACTGGATTGTGTTCTTGGGTGTGATGGTTAGGGTTTATTTCTTGATATTTTTTCAAGTGTTTTTTAACTGTTTAAATATATATATATATATATATGTATTTATATGATGGAATATTATGCATAATTGTTTCTGTAGCTTGCTATTATTCTGTTATACCATTTTTTAGTGCATTGAATATTTTTATGGTATTTGTTTTGCTGTTATAGCTCTTTTGTGCAAGAATTCTATTTTTGAAGTTCTTATTTGGAGCATGTAAATTTGGATTTATATGTGAGCATGGTATAAAATAGATTTTATCATTTTAAGCATGTTTAGACATGCGGTATTTAGTGACAAATAACATATGCTAGAGTGATTAGTCATTGCTGTGTGCTATGACATGTGTACGATCTAATATTCTTTGTGCGTTTGGTTAGTATTTTGAAATATTCAAAAGGAATCATGGACTATGGTCCATGTTACAAAGGATATCCTACAGTTTTGGATGGATACAATAATGCCAATTATCATAGAATGATCGTAGATCAACTAGCGGATGAATTTTTATTCTTGGTGGAGGAGTAATTTCCTAAGTTTCAAGAAATAAATTTTTATTACAAACTTTGTCATGGTGGCTGTATTTGTAGGTTTGGTTTTTTGTAACAAAGAAGTAAAGTGACTTAGGAATTTGTTATAGCAAATTTTTATGTTGCTTGTATCTTTATATTGTGATAATGAGACTACATTATCATGGGCTCATAGCCAAAATTTATATTGATAAGTCTAGGCATGGCCTAAGACGTGGGTATGTGAGACAACTGCTCACTAATGGAGTAATAAGTAATTACTATTGGTTTTGTTGAATCGTGCCAGAGCAAGGCATGTAGATTCATTAACTTAAAGGACTTACAAGGAATTTGATGAAAAATATCAACGGGGATGGGTTTTTGCCCAAATGAATAGTCACCACTAATGGAAACTCAACTCAACACTTGAAATATCAAGTCTTGAGTTCAATGAGCCAAAGTACATTAGATGTAGTGACTGCGAGCACTATACACATTTTTCATCCCAAGGAAAAAGTGCTTGGTACCAGTAATGTATAAAGAGAAGGTTGAGCAATATGCTCTCAATAGACTTATAACATATTGTGTTGGAGTGTTAAGGTTACTAGAATACTTCAGATAAGTCTACCTATATGAGTGTCGAAGGTGGTGCCGCCTTCTATGATGACTTGGGCAGTCTCTAGAGCGCTCATGAAACAAGATATAGACACAAGGCCAATCTACATGTCGGCTTTTATGAATTTACCTAAAGAGAAGAAAATTTGTGTGTGAGACATATCCGGTTAACTATATAGGATCGCTAGTTCAAAGCTTGCCTACTATGCAATTCTTGTTAACTTTGATGTGTTTTCACTAAGTGAAGGTTTAAGTCCATAAGACACCTTCATTTATGCATTAATTTTCCTAGTCTGGCCAAGAAGTAATTTTTCAAATTATTTTGAAAATAGTGGGGGATTATTGGAAATATTTTCAAAATATATATATATATGTTTTTAATTGGGTGTTTTTAGTTAAAGTTTTTAAATGTTGGAGAGATGTAATCTACACCATTAAAGTGTAAAAGTGTGATCGAATGACCACATTTAAATGTTGAAATGGTGGTTAGAATATTTGAATTCTAATGGACACACCTATTCCAAATAGACACCTTTGAGTCTATATAATGGTAATCTTATTAGACCATTAGAGGTGGTTATGATAGATGTTCCTATGCATCAATTCCTCTTTATTTTATTTTTCCATTGCTAGAATCTGTTTACTGCAAAAACAGAATTCTAGATTCTTGGCAGACTTGTAAAATCGGAAGGTATTCGGTTCTGACTTCGTTTGTGCAAAACGCAGTTAGATTACAGATTATTCTGGGCTTCATTGTATCTTGGAGGCAATTAGCCATTAACCCGGTGCACACCAGATTCACTGAATTGGTGGGGGCGAATATCGTCTTAAGGAAAGCGATATTTTATCGTGCCTTGAAGCAATTGTTCATCATCTTCTTCTTCTACAAAAATTTGCACCATTAAATACTTCTCATGATGAAGGACACGAACTTTATTGCCTTTCAACTGGATGTCATCTCACCAAAAATTCAGCTCTCACAATAATTTCTACTTATAATTCTAGTTGGGATGGTGGATTATTCTTTAGTGTTAGGAGGTTAATGTTGTGTTTGGAATCTAAAGTTATGAAGAAAAAAAAAAGGTGAGGAAAAAATAACAAAAAAAACAAAAATTCTCTTTTATTTTATTTTTTTTCATCACTTTTATTTTCTTTTGTTATTTTTTTTTTCATCACCAAATTTTTTATCTAAAAACAATGTAAGTATGTTGGCATTTGAATTCTATGAACAAAACCTTTTGATTGTATTTGCTTTTAGAATTATAATTTGTCCTTTAATCCATTCTTGAGTGTTGTAAAACACAAGAAGAGAGTTGAAGTGTTCCTCATCAATCCATGCATTTGCTTGAGTGTACTTAACAGAAATTTGAAGCAGGATACAAGCTAAAGTATTTAGGTATAGAGTTTAACACACGTTCCTAGTTTGTATCATAGCATACCAATTTTTAAGTTATGTCCCTGATCTGGTGGCAAATTTAGGATATTAAGCGACACTAGCGACCAGTGGAAAGTAAACCCATCTAGCCTAGATAAATTATCCCGCCCACACGGGTCAAGATAGGATAAGGCAATTCACCAAGCTACCTCCAATCAAATGAGCCGCAAGGCTTTAGTCCCACATACTCAGACCACGTTTGTTTGTAGGATAAAACAAATAAAAGATAAATAATACTGTAAGATAAAAAAAGTGATAATAGAGGATAAGTAATATTCATGTGAGATTACTTTTATTATGATTGGTTAGAATGCGATAAGTAATATTATATTTTTATTTTATCATATTATTTTTTATAAAATTAATATTAATAGTATATTACATTATAATATTATACTTATATAATATTACATTAACCTCTTATAACAATAATAGAAGGGTAAAAATATAATTTTTATCTTATCTCAAGACAGAAGATATATAATACCACCTTTTCTGTGGTATTATATATCTGCCATTTTGGAGGATTACATCTTAAGAAGGAGATCTAATTTGGTACAATTTTTTGTTGTTGTCAAACATGAGTTTTGTGGGCCCTATAGGACAAACCTCCAATCCCGACCACACCCCTTATCCCTCAAACAAACATGAAATGTCTACATTCACTTTCTATTTGGCATTCTCTAAAATGAGAAAAATAGTTCAGTGGTTAGGTAGCATTGAGTGTTTCATATTAATTCTCAATACGTGTGTTGTGTTAATACATCAGTAACTTAAATTTATAGTGTAGTGAAAAAGTTTTTAAGAAAAAATAGTACAGAACAAAATCTTATAGGTAGTTTCTTAAAAATCTCTCTACTACTTTACAAATTCAGATTATCTACTTCACAAATTTAAGTTAATGTATTAATACACTATATATCAAGATTTAATAGAAATTACTACAAGACACTCGACTGCTACTAGCCAATGAACTTTGTTTTTTTCCCAAAGTGACGTGTGCATACAAAGGATACAGGCATACCTGGTATAGATTTCATGTTCGATTAAACAAACTTTAAAAAATAGATAATAAAAACCGTAGGTAAAGAAAAAGTGTAATTACAAAAAAATAAAAAATAAAATCGATAGTCATGTCAACACAACATCAAAGCATTGTCGATGTTTATCACGAGGCTTCACGCGGTCATGCATTATCACCCCAACTTTTGTTTCCAGTTTTATGTGAATGTGAGAAGTTTATGGGTATTGCAGTTTATAAGTAATACGTTATACGTTAGTTTTAAAAATTTATTTTTTACAAATGACTTTTTCAAACTTAAATTAGCTATATAAAATATATTTTTTTAGTAGAGAGACAAACACAATTTAAAAAAGTTATAAGTTTAAGTCATAAACTATTACAAATAATACATCCAAACAGTCCTATATTAGAGGTGAGCCCCGTGCTTAAGCTAATAAAGAAAAACCAATCTATGGCTCGCCAAATTTATTATTATTAATTTTTTTTGTTATAGAGTTTTTAGATTTTTGACTAACTATTCTCTCACTTTCATGCAAAGTTATTATCTATTTAAACTATGTAAATTTTATGCATTACATGAATGACCATAAGAGAATTTAAAAAAGAATCAAACTTAAAATTTCATGTGAAGAGAAGTCGATCACTGGACTGCTGGGCTACTTGTTTGTGGTTGCCAAATTTATTTTTGTCATGTCCTTGGAGTCTTATATTGGTGACGTCTCTATTTATTTTATTTTGTAAAAATCCAAATTGATATTACTTTTTCTCATGAAGCTGTCTTATGTGTTCTAAATGATGGTGCAGTTTCTATAAAGTTTTGATAAGTAAATTATTGGCTTTTATATTTACAATTTACAAGTATTCTTTTCTGGGACAAAAAGTCTTCAACGTTTTGACAAGAGCTGTCTGCATCTATCATGTGGTCCTTGACACTTTGATTATTGCGATTTCTTCATTAGTAAATGTCATTTTGCAGAGTATAGAATTTGGACTATGGCTTCATAAAAGTCTTGTTATTCTATCTAAATAAATAAATAAGTCTTATTATCATGTACGTCAAGGCTATGTCCATTTTATTTCTTTCGGCTTAAATTTGTAGCAAATTTTTGCTTCACTCATTTGAGAAGGGGAGTTGGCCTGTGATAGTAGTGCCATTGTGGTAATGGTTTGATTTATTCTCTATTGTGATTCTCTAATATATTCATAAATAAAATAAAAAATAAACGTGTCATAAAACACTTTTAATTGAGTAATAAATAGTCTTCTTCCAACCGTTAACATGAATATTGGCCTCGTAGAAAGTTTACAACAGATTAAACGGATTGCGTAGATAATAATGTGATGGAAAGACTTGGTCTGCCAATTCTTTATTTATTTCAGTATGTATGAATGTATACATATATATTATATGCATTTGGCAATTACATACCTCTATCCATAGAGTCTTTTCATTTCTTGCGAGCATTTTGGATCACAAAAGTCATTAGTAATGAATCAATGGTCCTCTTCCAAGCTCCTAGTATTGGATTGCTCTTGCTTTTGTTTCAAGGCTTGGCTCAACCCTATTGACTTATTGTTAACAAAAAAGGATTTTCATGGAAGTTAGATTATTGACAAGTTCACGACTTCACATTTTCGAGATGAATTTTCAGCGAACTTTTCTACAGTGCGCACCCTTAAAGGTGCACACGCATGATACAACTATGTAACCTGAGTGTATTATTGATGGCTTCTTTTGATTTTTTTTTGGTCCAAAAGAATCCAAATTTTTGTGACAAGATTTCTTAGCATGTACTGAATGATGGGGCAGCACTCTCTGTAAAGTCTTGGTCAGTAAATGAATTGCTTTGTCTTTGGATGTGCCTTTTTTGGCTGAGGGAGTTTTGAATGTTTTAGAGTTTTGCTTTTACTCTGTATTTTTACTGAGTTACTCACTCAGATTTAATAAATAATATTATTATTCGATTTAAATTTAAATTTTTATTTTATTATTTTTTAACTTTAAATAAAATTATGAATTTAAATAAATTAATATTATCTGTTAAATTTACATAATTAATAATGAGATAAAAAATTAAAATTTTTAAATATTAAAATCTCACTCACCAATTTGTTTTGACTCACCCATTTGTTTTGACTTTATATGAGACGTGGATCTTTAAATGACTGTTGGGCCCATGCGTAAGCGGACAAAGAAAAACGAATCTGGTTGACCCAAATTTATTTTGGCATACATATAGGTTAATAATATAATTTGTATTTCTACACATTATATTAAATCTCAATTCTAGATTTTTAATTTTATTTATAATAATTAAGTCTTTGTATTTTTAATTTATTATAATATTAATTTTTTGTTAACTTTCGTTAGAGAAATAAATAAAAATTTTGTATGTGATAAGTATGTGATATTTTTTAAATGACAAATATGTAAAATATTGTTTTTTTTTAATAACCTATCATAAATTCCTCTCAGATTATTCTAAAATCGTAATTGTAATAAATTATGTGATATATTTGATGTAATTAGGCTTCATATAAAATATTTCAATTCGACTCACGTGCGATATTATTGAGTTTTTGACAAGAAAGATATTACATCTTTATCCCTTAAAAAATGTCACTTTCTTGTCGGATTTAAATTTTTTGTTAATTTTTTTAACGAAAGTTAACAAAAAGTTGACATTACAACAAATTAGATATGTAAAAATTTAATTGTTACAAACAAAAATAACGGTCCTGAAATGAAAATATGATGTAAAAAGTAAGAGTGCAAAGTGTTATTAATATTGAAATAATTACACTAACCTCTCATGACTTTTGTCAAAATACAAAAAATTACCTTTGATTTTCAAAAATTATAAAATACTTCATTACTAATTTAGTCAAGTAATGGAAGCAAACAGAAAATGTAAAATTACTTTATCAACCTTTTTATTTTTGTTTGCTGTAAATTGTTGGACCATATTCAACCCAAATAAAAGTTATAATCTCTATCATCCTCACTCTCACTCTAATAGAGCCATTGTTGTCTTTCTCTCTCCTCTTTCTCCACTGGGTAGTGATGTAAGGGAAAAGGATGATTGAGGTAGCTCTAAATCCATCATTTAAATTTATGAAAAGAGTAAAATGAAGAAGTCTTTGAAAGAGAGCCACAGTTGACGTCACCTTGATCTTAAAGGGCAAAATTCTAACATTGTGTTTTTTTTTTTTGGGGGGAGAGTAAATATACTTTATTTACTCCCTTGTTTGAGTTAAATTAGTTAACCTTTCTGTGATTTGAACTTATTTGCAATATGAATGAAAATCATTAGATCTAATAAAAATTTTGTAATAGAAATATTTTTGTTATTTATCTATCCAAATTATAATATCAAAAAGATGATTTGACCATTTTATACCAAAATAAAGTGTTGTCTTTCTAGAATTTTTTTTTGTTATTTCACAAAATCGTCTTCTGATGTTTTAATTTGAAAATATAAAATGACGAAAAAGCCTTATGACAAAATTGCCTTTAAATTTAACAATTTTCATACATTTTACAAATAAGTTCAAACCACAGGAGTTCATGTGTTTAATTTTAAATCACAAGATGTCATTTGATTTTAGCTCAAAATACAAGAGAATAAAGTGTAATTATTTAATTTTTTTGGTCATCAATATAACATTAAAATCTGATTTTGAAGCTTGCAGAAAGCTGAAGAAAAGAAGTGGAAGGAAAACATTAGAAAAATATAATATGTTTTTTTCTTTGTGGTTATACAAAGAAAAGGAAAATAAAGAAAAATAATTTTTATTTTATTTGGTTTTGAAGAAAACAATAGGGTAACCATTTTTTTTAGCTGACATAGGTCAAATTTTGGAATTAAATGCATTCGTTAAGTATACTTTGAAAATAGTGTTTTCTTTATTTTTCACACATGATTTGACCATGTGTGATGTTGCTCTTGAAATCTCTTCTGATCTTTCATAGTGTTTCCTCTTTATTTTTTCCCTTCCCAAATCAAGGAAGAAATGGGAATTCCACAAGTGCCAGATCTATATATGTTCATCTACGTATCAGATTTTCATTCCGTCTTTCTTTATTTTACTTGTTCCAAACTCTGCAAAAGCCTCTCTCTCTCTCTCTCTCTCTCTCTCTCTCTCTCTCTCTCTCTCTCTCTCATTGATATACAATTTAAAGAAAGATTCTGCTTTGTTGACAGAGGCATTTGCGGTTGTACGGATAAGATAGAGCTCGCTACGCCCTTCCTCTGATCAAAATGCACTGCAGCAAAATTGAAGCTACATATTCTTGCAAATTGTCTTACAAATCAAACGGTTGTGGGAAAAGAAAGAAACCCCTTTTCTCATACTTTTCTCTTGGATCAAATTTCTCTGCAACCACTTTCCTATGTAAACACTCCGAATAATCAAACAGAGCCAGAAACTTCTGATTCTAGGAGAAAATTTGTGCACGCACTTGTTAATTTCAAGAACTTCCAGGGCATAGCAGGGCAGAGCAGTTTTGTAGTTAGTAAAAAGAAAAAAAGGTTACACTCTCTCAAAAGTTCCAAACTACATGAAAAGCAAAAATATGTTAAGTCTTTTGCTCCTTTTTCCAATCTCACATCGGTTGGGAGCGGAAAGGGGGGCAAAGGACAAATATTATTTAAGGAGGATGAAGTCTTCTTGGTTAAGTGCACCAGTCAATAACTTAATTAATAACTTTTGACTTTAGTAAAATTCCTGTTGAAGAGGTGAAAGTTAAAAGTTAGCTAATGAGATAGCTTAGTGGGTGTCAGCAGGGTGAGGAAGGAAAATTATGTAATTGTAATAATTTTTCACATAGTGTATTTTTCTTCTGGGCTGGTGGTTTTTCTCCTGTTTTGGGAGTTTTTCACGTAAATTTTTGTGTTGTGCTTTTCTCTATTTATTTTAATATTCCTGTCTTTTTTATTGGAAAAAGGGTGTGTTTGGGAGGACCAAAATTCCCAACAAGTGGTATCAGAGTCTGTTCGGTTGTTTTGTTTACTTCTTGAAATTCTTAGTATGCTCTGTGGTTGCAGTTTTGACTGATCTTCCACATCAGAAAAGATTTTCTTAAAATTATCAAAGGTTCCTTTTGGTGGGGTAGAGCTTTGGTGTGATAGTGTGGATACGTACAGTCTAAGGAGATTCTGTCTAGGAGATTGGGTTTTAAGTGGGACTAGTGTGACCCCTCCAATCTTTCCTGGGACTCTTAAGTTCTGTCTAGGAAATATTTGAGTATTTTCTAAGAACTTACTTAGCGGCTACTATTCATATGTATGGTAAAAAATTCATCAAGCTGATGCACAGGAAAAAGAGGAGAGAGAACAAAAAAAAAAAAAAAATTATTGGTTGATGGAGGACAACGTGTTGATATTTTGAAGACGATGTAGCCATTATCATTGCAGGGATAGAGCCGTTATCATTGCTGGTGAAGGAGCATATTTGCAATGGACCAGTTTGCATTTGCTTTGTTATAGGAAATGATCCAGTGTGGCAGGATCTTTTAGGTGAAGGTTTGGTCGGTTTCGGAATTCATGAAGGGAGGTATTCCTAAAGTTTGTAGGCGCTGCGGAGTCACCGGTGGGTGCAGTATTGTACTGTTTTTGGTCAAATTGGACAGAAGCGGTCAGAGATCAGGGGTTGATCGGTAGCATCTGGGTCAATTGATGGTAGAAGACTAGTCATCAATCAAAAGGGCGTGATTCTGATTGGATAGATTGGCAACCTGTATAGGCTGGTAGAGATCAAGATGAACAAATAGAGCAAGAGTTGCTACAATAGGCACAGAAGTACATGGACAAAATGTACAGGTGTGCAGGCGAACAAATGCAACAGATGTTGAATATTCATAAGAAATCTCTAAGGGCAGGTCCACAAGTTTGCACACGTGCATTGGTTTGGCATTGATGCAAGGTGTGTGGTGGAAATTTATGTTGATAGCTGATGAACTTCCAAGAAAGCCAAATGTGGGAGTTGCACCATAATTTTTCAGCGAGGTTATTTTTCGACATGGGCCGAAGTGAAATGCTTGGAATTGATTTATTCTGAGTGCATATGCTTTTATGGTGGAGTATGATAGCAGACGCTATGAAGATCTTCATCAAGGTGGAGTATGGCTGTGGGATCAGCCAAAGTCGCAAAGGTGGAGATTGTTAAGTTTTTGCTCCTTTTCCCAATCCCACATCGGTTGAGAGTGGAAAGGGGGGCAAATGACAAATGTTATTTAAGGAGGGTGAAGTCTCCTTGGTTAAGTGCACCAGTCAATAGCTTAGTTAACAACTTTTGACTTTAGTAAAATTCCTCTTGAAGAGGTGAAAGTTAAAGGTTAGAGCTTAGTGGGTGTCGGTAGGGTAAGGAAGGAAAATTATGTGATTATAATAATTTTGCACATAGTGTATTTTTCTTCTGGGCTGGTGGTTTTTCTCTTGTTTTGAGAGTTTTCCACGTAAATCCTTGTGTTGTGTTTTTCTCTATTTATTTTAATATTTCTGTCTTTTTTATTTTCAAAAGGGGTATGTTTAGGAGGGTCAAAATTCCCAACAAAATTTGACGTCTGTTGAATAATCCCTTTGGGAGTTAATGTGGTGTATATGTTACTGCATAAGTTTGCAGTTAGAAATATGGATTTACCAAAATGCTTTATATTATATACGTATATTATATATTACTTAATTGGAAAATTGAATCCTTTTTTTTTTTTTTCTCTGTCTATGCATTTGAACTGTGGCAAATAAATCCTTCTTCTCTGAATACCTTAATCAGTTCTTATTATGCTCTCTCTACACTGTTTCAGATAAGGCATCTTAAGAGTTTGTACGAATGTGAATACACATTGTTCTACTTTTTTCATTCACATGAAAACACCTTCTGATACTTGCGAATTATGTAATTCCGGCAAAACTTTAATACTCTTAGACTGATTGAAGAACCCGCTTGTCTCTCTTTTTAGTTGTTTCTCACATAATTTTATTTTCCCTGCATGCTCTATGGCCAAATAGGAATGGTAATTTTCCCTTTGGTTATCCTTTTATAAATTGAGCAACAGTGCCCAACTTTCTACATTTTGATGACCCATAAATTATTGCAATCTTAGATTATACCTTCTGTATTTTCTCTTTTACTAAAATAATAATCTATCATAAAATTTTAGTTTTTCTAGTAATTATGTTATTGACTGATGAGTATGCTATGGCAGGAATTGCGAATGAATGCTCCCATCAAGATACTAAACGTTTCACTGAGCTACTGATTGCCTATTCCAGATCTGAAGGATATTGCTCATGTTTACTAATTTTGTTGGAAGTGATAAGCATATTAAACACACAAATGATGTCGACCAAAAGTTGACACAACAACATGCTCATAGAACATGAACTGATGCTATGCTTTCTGTACCACACCTTTTTTAGTGGTTAATTTGTCATATAGTCAGTTAACTTATTTTTCTTTATTAGTTGTTTCAGTCATGTAGGTTTGCTTATAGGATCACATTTTTCTTTGAAAGTGTGACCATAGCATGTCACTCATCAAATTTAAGAGGGAGAGAGAGAGAGAGTATGCTAGTGTCTTACTCGAGATCTTTTAGGCTCTGCTTGAAACTCGAATCTTCAGTGGGACAAGAAAAATGTGAAGAAAAAGTGGACAAAAAAATTATTTTTGTTCACTTTTCCTTCACATTTTCCTTGTCCTTTACTTTTTCCACAAAAAATCGGGTTCCAAACAAAGCGTTAGTGTTTTTGTTGTTCACCAACTTTTTAAGCAGCTCGTTACCTAATGCAAATTCTTCCTGTTGTGAATGTAATGATGTCCTTACATATCTTTCACTTCCTGTAGAGAAATCGGAAATGGAATATGGACTTCCTGGTTTCTGCCCCTACGGAAACAAGTATGACAGAGCATTTCAGTTTGTCATCTTGGAAGCATTCTTTTTCACAGTCATGTTCTCGTTTAAGCTTTGCATTGGTTTTTGTAGGTTGAAATTGTTTGTGATAAGGTGGTGAAGCTTTCTGGGGACCCTTTTTTTTTTTTGACCTGCCTTACAATGCTTGATTTGCCTTTTAACATATTCATTGTTAAACTAACAGGTGAAGAATATGAATGAACTCGGAAATGGTAACAACATTGTTGGTCTCTCCCAGGTGATTAATGAGGATTTGATGTCTTCTGTTTGTAGCCTGCATTCTTAATGCCACATGAACCATGCAAATGCTACCTCATTCTTTAGTAACAAGCTTGTCTTCCTATGTTTTCATGTGATGAATTTTAAAAAAAAGTGGAAACCTGATAGCCCGTAAAGACAAAAAGATAAAAGAAAAAGAAAAGGTCGATCGGTCAAAGTTTTTTAATTTCCTAATCGTATGTTATTATTGTAGCAGAATCAGGAGAGTCAGCGGTTTATAAATATCTACGCAATTTTTCTATTATATGGAGTTGCGGTTAGGAGAATTCAAGAAGAGTTCGAGATTGTTTTGCATGGTTTTGCCTAAACTTTGCAAGGGTGAAGAGCATCCTCTTCCTCTCCAAGTCTTCTTCTTCATGCAGATACACTGGCTACTATTCTCGGGTATTATTCACAGCATAGAACAGCCCTGATTTCAAGCCCTTCCCAATCAAGCCCTAATCAAGTCCAACACTTTCCCTGCCTATTGGCCTTCAATTTAACAAATAAAATCATAAAATGGAGGCCATCCAGGAGCTCCAACTGCTCCAATTCTTAAGATCCAACAACCTACAACTTCTGAAACCGGATGAATTTAGCCTTTGTCTTTCTACAACATAAATTTATCTTTGACCTTCTAAAACCCTTACCCTATAGTTTATTCCTACACTAGATCTACCACAAACACAATTGTAGGAGGTTTTCTATCATTAGTTTCCTAAAATTGTTCTACATCATTGGAGAGTCTTGCAATCATGAATATGTTCTAGTTCTTGATGCTGTCATCATTGTATCAAATGGATTTGCTGCAATTAATCATTTTCCCGTGGAAAAGAGTAGTTCTCTGATCTAGTACAGGTAAGGAAACGGGGCTCTACAATTTGAATTTATTTCTATTTTTTTTTCATGTTCTTGATTTTTCAGTATATTAGGCTTTCTTATTGTTCATCTGTGTGAATTGCTCTGGTGGCTTCATAGACTGATATTCTAAAACCTTTATTTGGTGTACAGAGTAACTTAATAGATCCAGGTGTTGTAGAGCTTTGCGATGGAGGACCCCCTGTAAGAGCCAGATTAATGCTACCTTTACTAGTTTACCGGTTTCTTATCAATCTGCAAACTTCTGTGTCATCCTTCTCTAATGCATTGGGCTTTATATGCATTGTTGTTTGACTAAAAATACTGCTTTTAGTTGTAAATTTGAAATAAAACAGGAACATTAAACTCAGTGATCCAAACAGCGAGACCACTTAACTATCTATTGTCAGATGCACATTGTGGTAGAGAAAAAGAGGGGGCGAACTTTCCATTTTTCATTTTGCCTTTTTTTCTCACCTTAGTTGAGATCCCTCCAGAGTCTTGACCCCTACATAACGCATTGCTCCAAATTTGGGCCCCTCACGGTTAATATTCCTCTGCCCATCTCTTCTTTACTTCAAATTAGCTACGACTGAAACTTCCTCTACCTCATTATGTGCATGATAATATTATTTTAGTGCTTTGGAAACCATTGAAACCTTAAAGACTTCAAATCATATGAAACCTGGTTACTCCTATCTTTGCATCTGGATCTTTGAGAGCCAAACGGGTAAAGCAGAAGTGTCTCATTTTCCTCCTGAATTTATCCCCATCTTTCGACATCACTATGGCTCTATTACCTGAATGTAGCTTTCTCTAATAACTTCCGTTCTTTTTTTTATACCAAACACGTATGCTTTAAGTTCACCTCTTGCATTTAGGAGTCGCATTGCTCAGTACTACATACTCCTTATTTTAATCTGGATTCTCTTTATTACTGGTGTAAATTGGTTGAGTTAACGTTTGTGCTGTGCATTCACTGTGTTAGGTTTACATAATTTTCTCCATTTATTGGCTGGTGTTAATATTTGTTTATGTGGTATTTTCTGCAGTTGTGAATTCAATAATGTACAGTTTTCGCTTTTGTGAAGCAGGTCAAAAATTATATCTCATTGGCTGGACCTCATACTGGTATTGCTTCTGTTCGACTTTGTGGTGTAAGTGCTTTTATTTTTCATCACTATTATGTCATGTGTAGTGAATTCGAAAATTTATCGGGTTTGATTTTTTTTTTTTTCTTTCAATTTATGCCATCGTTGGACTAGATTTCATATGATGCTCATTGTGCATGACAAATATCAAATCTATCCGACGTTAATTGCCATTCAATTCATAAACTGTATTTTATTTTATACAAATTTCAGACACTTCAAATGGGGAGTATCATATGGATAAAATAGCTCTCATTCTCCTGGCGATGCTGATATAAAAATGGGCTCATAGGAGACATTGGGATTGTCAAACTACTGGGGGATGATTTTTCTTTATCGCTGCTAGTGAGTAGATTTGAGCAATCTTTGTGCTAAGTGATTTCTACTGTCGCAAGGTGATACGACAATTGCCCAGGCAACTGAGATATTACAGCTAACCTAGACAAGTTTCCTAAAGTAACCGCCTATCATAAAATACATTTAAAAATGTTCTTGAAGTTTTTTGTCAGTATAAATCCCACCATCACGGATTCCACAACTAGCGCCTTTTGGTAAGAAGTATGGATATTGACACAAGTATGCACACATACATGGGACGAACACAGAATGATGATTTTTAAGAAAATGACTAAATGAGAATATGGATACTGTGGGATACAACAAAAGTTATATTTATTGAATGTTTTTGTTTGCTATGTATATAACTGTAATATCTATAAACCACCAAAAATGTTGAAAAAATACCATTAATCCAACATGAAAACGCTATTCAATCTATAATTTAAATATTATTTAGCATAAAAAAAAAAAAGATGAAAACAAGTTTATAATTTAAAACATAACAATTTAATAAGTACAAATTCACATATTTTTTTATTCTATCATTGGATCTCAAGTTGTTTTTTTAAACTCATAATATATTTCATGTATATCTAATAGATGAACACGTGTGTTTCTCAAGTGTCCAAATCTATTTGATTCTAAATAAATATTACAGCCAACCTAGGCAAGTTTCCTAAAGTAACGCCCATCATAAAATACATTTAAAAATGTTCTAGAATTTTTTTGTCAACATAAATCGTGCCGTCCTTCCATATAAAGATGAATTAGAAATGAATAATCCTAGGTTTCACAACTAACGCCTTTTGCTAAGAAGCATGGATATTGACACAGGTATGCACACGGTCATAGGTAAGTACACGGGACGATGATTTTTAAGAAAATGAGAATATCGATATGGTGGCATACAATAAAAGATATATTTATTGAATATTTTTATTTGCTATATATATGAATGTAATATCTATAAACCACTAAAAAATGTTGAAAAAATATCATTAATCCAACATGAAAACACTATTCAATTTATAATTTAAAAATTATTTAATATAAAAAGAAAAGATGAAAACAAGTTAATAATTTAAAATATAACAATTTAATAAGTATAAATCCACATATTTTTTATTTTATCATTGAATCTCAAGTTGTTTTTTCAAACTCGCAATATATTTTATGTATATCTAAGTGATGAACATGTGTGTTTTTCAAGTGTCAGGCGCTATCTGATTCTAAATAAATCGAAAAAGTAATAAGACATGTTTGGAAGCATGTCTAATACGTGTCTTCAACTGTTGGTGTCCGACTTGAATTCAATGCCTTCTTAGAAGTGCTATGATTCCTAGGCTTTCTACATTCAAATTGTATAACAAGGAAAACTTCATTTGTAACCATTTCAAACTCTCCTCAGCACCCAAGATTTAGCAAATCTCTTCTCTCTCTCTCTCTCTCTCTCTCTCTTTATTAAGGAACAAATTTCCTTTTCTTTTCATTAAAATGACTGAACTGTTTCCATTTCTTAGTGAACTAACACAAGACATTAGTAGAATAGCGAAATTCCTATGTTTCCACATAAACATACCAAAAAAACGCATCGAAATACTACAAACATATCGAACCAATGAGTTGTTTCAACATGTACTAGATAATTTTGAATCTTTGATCCTTGCTTGTGGCTCCCTTCTAATTCTTTTATTATTACTAATAGACAATGTTATCTATATTATTTAATGAGAAATTTACTTATTGTCACTATAATTAAGTTAGGCTAAGATTTTCAGTTGCTTACCTGAAAACAAACATTGAAGAAACACATAAATTCGCAAATTATCTTATAATCATGTAATATCGACGTTAAGTTAATATCATTTCATAAACTTAGCTCTCAAAACTCAATTACTCATGATTAATGAAATTACTAAAATCAATTTTCTAGCTTTTTTCTACTTCATATTAGCATTTACTATTCAATGCTATTATAGTTTTTTCTATTGAAAATGACTGTATAGCTCTCAAATGGATCAAATTATAAGTTTTAGAAATACAAAAGGATGGACTCTTTATTGATATTTCCAAAAGTTTCCTTATGTTATAAATTTTTTCTCATGTTTCCAAAATATTTCTGTTTTCGAGCTTTATCGAAACAAAACACCAAAATGAAAATTTGATCTTATGTGTGCACTTAAAAGTTCATTTTTCCCTGCAAATAATGTGTTTTAATTTCACTTTTTGTGTTTCCCTATATTTAAAGTCATACAATTCACTTCTATTCTTCCATCTTTGTCTAGATGTTTGCTGGGTGTTTGATTTGTATGCCTCCACTCTCAAGGCGTTCAAATTGTTCACTCATTCAACATAACAAACAGTTTTTAAGTCTAGGTCTCTGAAAGAAGTAAATGGTTCAACGGACGATAAGCAATTTTTCTACATGATTTGCTGGGGAACCTATTTGGCTTTAGGCCAAGGGCTGTTACCTGGGTTTCTTTAGGGTTTGATAATTCATTTTATCTTCTTCTTTGAAATTTTCATTCATGTTTTTCCATTCTATATTTGATACTGAATATTTCTTCCTGCTTTTGCAGTCTGGCATCTACTGCGATCTATCAGCCAAGTTAATCAAATTAGGCGTCTTCAGCAACTATGTCCAAGTATGCATCCATTCCTGAATTTTATTTAGTTCTATAGGATTATCATTATGAGATTTTTGTAAGATGTGAACTCCAGCTCCTAAATGAAATGGAGTTATTTCCTTACTCGCAAAAGTTTATTATCCATTCTACATTTAACTCTTTTGTATATTACAAGGCTTCACATACTGAATTTTGATTGTGAATTCCAGGCTGACTTCGCCTCCAGTGGTTATCTTAAACTACCAAATGTGAGTAATCTATATCTACAGTGATATCGAATTGAGTTGCGATAAAAATGTGTACAGATTCAGTCAGGGACGTCAGAGATTGCTGACATGACACTCTCTTTGCTCCTTTGCTTTAGAATTTACTTATTTATACATTTCCTGAACATTGAAATTATTATACACGATGGCCCCTTACCTCTAATATATGCAAGTTGGCCCCACGTACAGTTTCTGAACATTTGCACATGGCACACCTCTCAATTTCAAGTTTTCATCTTTAAATTCTGCACCTGATTCTTTTTTAGCTGCAGAGATTTTTAATATTTTCCTAGTGACTCTTTACCAACTTTTTTGCCCTTAATATTCTCTAAAAGCTCTCTCTTCATTCTCCCGCTAAACTTAAACTTCCATGTCCTCACCATTCACTGCTGACCCTACCACTGCATCTCTCTCTTCTCCTCTCGAGGAAATAATATATATATGTAAATGTGTGACATAACTATATCCACCATATAGATCTTCTCTTGAGACGCCCAACAAACCAAAAAGAGTGAAAATTTAGGAACCATGGCTCTCTAGTCACCATACAAATGAACGAGAAGGTGGTTTGTTGTCTCTTTCCCTCGTTTACACATATGAGTGTAGTTGAAAATAACCTACTGTAATAAAGTTGCTATCATCAAAATTTGCAAAAGAATTGCCAGCCATAAAGAACTAAATTGTTAGAAAAGAAAGAGAGATATGCAAAAGAGAATGTATTGCATTGAGTGATTTGTTATGTAAACAACAAGTCTATTTATATTACAAGAGAGGAGAGGAAGAAGCCTATGCTAACTGATGTGGGATAGACAAACCTAACATATATACTAACATCTCCCCTCAAACTCAAGATGGTTGAGTAGAAATTAGATTGAGTTTGGAAATCAGATCATGAAACATTCCTGGAGGATGGGATTTGGTAAATATATCAGCAAGTTGGTCAGCAGAAGTGACATAGAGGAGATGAATAGTACCACGAGCAACATGGTGCCGAATGAAATGACAATCAATCTTAATGTGCTTAGTGCGATCATGAAACACATCATTGTGAGCAATCATAATAACACTGCAATTGTCACAATGAAGAACAGTAGCATCAGAATGAGAGACACCCATGTCATAAAGTAACCATCGAAGCCAAAGAAGTTCCTGAGTGGTGAGAGCTAGGACACGATACTCGGCTTCAGTGCTAGAGCGAGCAGTAAGGGTCTGCTTCTTACTACACCAAGAAATGAGAGAATCACCAAGAAAGAAGCAGAACCCGGTGGTTGAACGACGATCAGCAGGATTACCAGTCCAATCAGTATCAAAATAAGCATGGAGCTGTAGAGAGGAATGACAAGAGTAGTGTAGACCATGAAATAGAGTTCCCTTAACATAACGAAGAATTCGAAGAACTGCAGCATAGTGAGTAGAGCGAGGTGAGGACAAGAACTGACTGACAAGGTGAACAGCATGGGCAATGTCAGGACGAGTAACAGTGAGATAGATAAGACTACCAACGAGCTGTTGATAGAGAGTAGCATCAGACAGAGGCTCACCATCCAAAGGAGTAAGACGTACATTAGCTTCCAGAGATATGGAAGCAGTCTTACTATCAGTAAGACCAGCATAAGTAAGAGGATCTGAGGCATACTTGGCCTGAGAAAGAGAATAACCAGTAAAGCCAAAAGAGATCTTAAGGCCAAGAAAGTAGTTGAGAGGACCAAGACTTTCATCTCAAAATGGTTGCTAAGAAATTTCTTAAGCTCATAAATGCCATGAACATCATCTCCAGTGAGAATCATATCATCCACATAAAGTAGAAGGAGAACAGTGGCTTGTGGAGACTTGTGAACAAAGAGAGCAGAATCATAATCACTAGAAGAGAAGTCAAGGTCACTGATGGTTGAACTAAATTTGGCATACTAGACACGAGGGGCTTGATTACGATCATAGAGAGCATGACGAAGCTTGCAAACTTGACTGGAAGAATAAGAAGAACCAGGAGGGGGGCTGTATATAGACTTCCTCAAAGAGATCACCATTGAGAAAGGCATTCTTGACATCCAACTGATATAAAGGCCATTGGCGGACAGCAGTCACGGCAATAAGACTTCGGGCAGAGGTAAGACGGGCAACTGGAGCAAAGGTCTTCTCATAGTCAATGTCATACTCCTGAGTGAAGCCCTTGGCAACTAGGCGGGTTTTGTAACGTTCCACAAAACCATCAGAACAGGTCTTAATCTTATAGACCCAATGATACCCGATCACAGATTTATCAGGAGGAAGATTAACCAAGTCTCAAATGTGAGTCTTGACAAGAGCCTGCAATTCATCATCCATGGCTTGCTACCAAAGAGGATTAGAACTAGCCTCTCGATAAGTACGAGGCTCATGTTGAGCAAGTATAGTGGAGAAACACTGGTAATCACCAAGGTGAGTAGGAATATACCTTACCCGGGTAGAACGTCGAACAAGAGGCTCATCAAAAGAAGACTGAGAAGGATCAAAGATCGAAGAGCCAACAAAAGGTGCAGGACTCCACGGGATAGACTGTAACCTAGGAAGTACAGACACACCGATTAGGGTGACGTATGCGTGTCGGACACACTACGGACACAGATTCTTCTCGGACACGCCAAAATACGTGTCAGACACGCTAGGTGGCGTGTCCAGTTTTTTTAATAATTTTTTAAGCAGTGGACACGTTTGGGACACAGCTGGGATACGTTTGGGATACGGCTGGAGTTAAAGTATAATTATAAAAACTTTAAAATGAGGCATATTTTGTAATTTTTTAAATTAATTTATTTCAATCGTTGGAGGCTTGGATGGAGCCCTAGCTGCTGGAAAAAGAGGGAAAAAGAGAAGAGAGGGGAAAAGAGAGACGCATCACACCACTGCATCCTCACACGGTAAGCTCTTCTTCTTCTTTGTTTGTGCGACTGTGTTCACTATTGCTCTTCTTCTTATTTTTTTTTTCTTTTTCTACCTACGGATTGCTGCTATTCTTCTTCTTCTTTTCTTTTTCTACCTATGGACTGCTGATCTGCCCATAATTTCTGTTCTTTTTCCTTTTTTTTCTTATTCTTCTT
This sequence comes from Euryodendron excelsum, assembly GCA_033060915.1. Lineage (NCBI taxonomy): Eukaryota > Viridiplantae > Streptophyta > Magnoliopsida > Ericales > Pentaphylacaceae > Euryodendron > Euryodendron excelsum. The sequence continues at coordinate 23,277,364 of CM065378.1, read as the reverse complement.
CACTGAACCTCTACTCAAAATTTTGTTCTTGTTCTTGTTCTTCTTTTTGTTTTTTGATTTTATTTTCTCTTCTTCTTCACTCCCAGACTCTACTGATACTCCTCTTCTTCTTCTTCTTCTCTGCTATTATTTTCTCTTATTCTTCTTTTTATCTTCTGATTTTATTTTCTTTGTCTGTTCTTCTTCATTGCCCCTGCTGCTGTTTGTTTTCATTGCTGCTTTTATTTTATGTTCAATGTGCATACTGCCCTGCAAAATAAGACTAAATAAACTGTGATATTATAAAATTTTACATTGAATATTTTAAATTGTTGATTTGTTGTCTTATAAAAGTAAACTTGTATGATCTTTTATTTTGTTGACTTGCTTGATGGATGATGAATTGATGACCTATTGTCTATTCTATTGGGTATTGACTATTGGAATATAAATGTTTTTCATATATGTCATATAATAGGTTATGGCTTATGAATTATGATTTATGAGATAGTTTTCTGTTACTTTTGTACATAGAATGAGTTTTTTTAAAAATATTTTGATGTTATATTTATATACAGGGAAAATAAAAATATATAAAATAATAAGAGTTTTTTGCTGCGTCCCCGCCATATCCGTGTCCTCTATTTTTCAAAATTGCCGTGTCCCAAGTCCGTGTCCGTGTCCGTATCAGTGTTTCTTAGACTGTAACAGGAGGCATAACAAGTGTGATAGTAGCAGGGGCATGGACATCCTCAAGAGGGATAGCATCAAGGACAGTGACATCCTTAGGAAAAAACTCAATAGTAGGATTAGTGAAATAAAGAAGAGCAGAAGGAAAGGATAAATGAAAGAAAGATAAAAAGGAGAACATCTAGTGTTCCCAAAAAACAACATGACGAGAAACACGAAGACGTTTAGACAGAAGATTCCAACAACGATAACCTTTGTGATCAATCCCATAGCCCAAGAAGCAACAAAGACGAGCTCTAGGCTACAATTTGGTACGCTTATGAGGCTAAAGTAAGACAAAACAGGCACACCCAAAAAGACGAAGAAAGTAATAATCAGGGGTAGTACCATACAGACGCTTATAGGGAGTGAGGTTACCAAAGGGAGCAGAAGGTACACGATTGATGGTGTAAGCAGTAGTAAGAACAGCTTCACCCCAAAACCGTTCAGGGCAGGATGCAAGAGATAAGAAGAGCACGAGTAGTATCAAGAAGATGGCGATGTTTTTGTTCAGCACGACCATTGTGTTGTGAAGTACTGGGACAAGAACGATGAGAAACAGTGCCATGCTCACGTAGAAAAGCAAAAAATGTCTTATCACAATATTCTGCAGCATTGTCAGATCGAAAGACCTTGATATCACGAGGAAATTGAGTTTTGATCACGCAAGCAAAATCATAATAGGTTTGTTGAAGTTGAGAACGATTTTGTAAGAGATAAAGCCAAGTATATCTAGAGAAATCATCAATAAATATGACAAAATACTGGGAGCCTCCCATAGTAGAAGTGGGAGAGGGCCCCCAAATATCAAACTAAATCAAGTCAAAAGGAGCGAAAGAAAAAGAAGCACTGTTATTAAAGGATAAAGGCGGTTGTTTAGCAAGTTGACAAGATTGACAGTCAAGGTCTAACACACCTTTAGATAAAAGAAAACATAAACGACCTTAGGAAACATGACCTAAGCGAGAGTGTCAAAGTCCAAAAGATGAGGAAGTAACAGCAGAAAAAGAAGTTGTACTAGCAGTTGGAGTAGGAAGGTGAAGATGAATAAGTTGAAACAAGCGACCATGTTTACGACCTATCCCAAGAGTTTGTCCCATCCGCGAATCCTGCACAACACAGCCAGTAGGAGAGAAAAGAACAATGAGACCAAGATCACATAATTGGCCAACGAGATAAGATTGAGTGTGAGTTTAGGAATATAATAAGAATGAGGGAGTGCAAAAATGGAAGTGGAGACATGACCAATATGATCGATAGACATAGAGGACCCATCAGCAGTATAAATAACAGGAAGAACAGACACAGAAGAATTGGAAGAAAAAGATGTCAAGTCAGAAGTCATATGATTGTTACACCCAGAGTCAAAGAACTATGAAGAAATACTTAAAGTGGCAGACAAGGCAATATAGGAGGGAGTACCAGAGGCAAACATAAACTGTTGAAAGAGTGCAGAAAGATCACTGACATTGATCACAGAGGAGGAGGAGGAGAGAACAGCAGAATCCTCAGTAGTGACAGCAGCAGACTAAAGGTGAGAAGTTCTTCGAGAAGGATGTTTGGGGCAATCAGAGAGAAAGTGACCAAGGCTACGCTAACGACAGTGCTTGCAGATCCGAATGGGATAAGTAAATAGGCGATGGTCAGTGGCATGACAAAATGTGCAGGCATCAGATCAGGAACCACTAGGAGCTGAAGAACCACGAGAACCACTCAAAGAGCCTCTAAATCGAGAACTAGATGTGGCAAGAACGGTGTCCACAAGTGATGGTCGAATGAGGCCAAGACGAGTCTCCTCAGATAAGAGCTCAGAAATAGCCTGTTCCAAAGTAGGAAGTGGGAAACAATGGAGAAGAGAGGCTCGAACAGGCTCGAATACATCAGTGAGAGCCATAAGAAATGTAATCAGGCGCTGCTGATCGCGGTAAAGGGAAAACTGAGCAACATCAGCAAAACATGTCCAAGTGGGCTTAGACTGAATCAACTGGTCCCAAAGGGTATATATGTGAGACAAGAAGGCATTGATAGACTGACCAAATTCTTGTTTCAGACGATGTAGAGAAATCAGAAGTTGGTATTGATGAGCAAGATCGGCAGTGGTGTAACGGTTGGCCAGGAAGGCCCAGATGGAGTGAGCTGTGTCAAAGCGTCCAAATTGAAGACTGATAGAAGGAATGGATGTGTTCCGGAACCAGGTGATGATCTGATGATTTTTACTGTCCCATTCCTCAAGTTGTTTTGTGAATTCCGTAGCCGTTTCAGCTACACCTTTAACATGTGCCTGAATATCTCCAGTGATATAGTGCCAAAGTTTTCTCTCCTTGATAAAACTGGACATGGCTTGAGACTAAGGAATATAATTAAAACCCTCAAGAGTGAGAACAATCAGTCTAGAGATCTCAGAACGTTCCATAGTTGAGAGATGTGAAATAATAAGAACCCAATAGAAGAGAATAGCAGTAGAAAAGCTTTCAAAGCAATAGAGAAACAGCAAAAACAAAGCAGAACCAGCAGAAATAGAGGCGGAAGTTGCCGGAAGTTGGCCAGAGGTTGGCCAGAAAGAAAGAAAAGAACCTTAGGAGTTCTGATATGGAAGATCCCTCAAAAGGCAACTACAGAACATACTTTTCCTTGGCCGAAGGGTCACCGGAAGGTGGCCGAAGGTTGGCTGAAAAGAACGAAGAGAACCTTAGGAGTTCTGATATGGAAGATCTCTTGAAGAGCAACCACAGAGCATATTTTCCTTTGGCTCTGAGACCATATTAGAAAAGAGAGAGAGATATACAAAAGAGAATGTATTGCATTGAGTGATTTGTTATGTAAACAACGAGTCTATTTATATTACAAGAGAGGAGAGGAAGAAGCCTATGCTAACCGATGTGGGATAGACAAACCTAACATATACACTAACATAAATAATGAACTTCTTTGAATTAGATCTGTAATTCATTCAAGTAACAGAGAAGTTCTTTGAATTAGATCTGAAATTCATTCATGTAATGTTTGGAGAGCTATGTTGTTTGCTATCATCTGCTTAAGGTTTAAACATCAGAATCGTCATTTATTTTCCAGAATATTCCTGACTATTTAACGAAATGTAACTTCCTTCCAATGCTTAATAATGTACTCCCTTCTTAGGGGAATTCCACTCGCAAGGAACGGTTCAGTAGCTTAGAAAACCTGGTGCTTATCATGGTGAGTCAATAGTCTCACATCCTTTTTGGATTGCCTGTCTCTTCATCTTCTTTGGTACTTTTTTTTTTTTCTCTTGACTGCTTCACAACTGGCACAGATCATTCTGTTGAAGCATGCTTTTAAGTTTTAACCATCCCCGATATTGTCCTTGTATGTCAACAGTTTGAACATGACACTGTGTTAGTACCAAAGGAAACCTCCTGGTTTGGATTTTATCCAGATGGGGCATTCAGACCAGTTTTGCATCCGCAGCAGGTATTGTCTCTGTTTTGATAGGCAAAAAAAATAATTATAACAGTAGTTGCATATCTTAATTATTGCTGACATAAGTACAGCTCTCTGCTGTGGGTATTCTATTTAGTATCGTTGTAGTTGAACTTGGTCTATTTTCCATTATGCTCATATTGCATTTCTTTAACAAGAACCAGGAAATTCTAATAATAAGAGGAACAGATCTTATGCCTGTTTTGTCTATCTATATTGATGAAGCAAATCATTCAACTAGCTCATGTTCAGCTTCTTACATTTAACTACTGCTCTGCATCTTGTTCTGTTTCTTTCTTGCTCTGTGAGACACATTGTTAAATTACTAACCTGAATCACATTACTCCAATTCAGACTACGAAGAGGCATCGCTGTCATGTTGTTTCTTATTAGTTGAATCGCATAATAAGGTTTCTGGGCTCCTTCAAGGTTCCAAAGTACTTGAAAATAAAGGATACGAAATTAAAATAGCGTAGATCTTAGCTTATCCACAAAAGAAAAGAAGAGAATTAGATCTTAAAATGGGAAAAATCTTGCTTAGTCTTGTGTGTTTCTTTTTGTACTCTTGTCCTCCTGCAGTGTTTGGAAGTCCGTATCTGACGATTATGTTGGCATTCCAATCTCTGCAAAGGTGTTTGCTCAAACATGGCCTTCTGATTTGTCACTTTTAGGCTGGATACATTTGTTATTGGAGGTTATTTAAGGCACTCCTGTCGAAGTGAAGTCCCAAAAATTAAAAATTAACCTTGTTTAGTTCAAAAAAGGGATAAACAAAATGAAAATTGATCAAGGTTTCATATTATTGTGAGTTTCAGTACGTTGGAGGATCCTTTAGGTGTCAAAAGTAAAAATAGATATTGGATCTTTAACCTTTTATATTTTTTGTTTTTCCTTGCAGACAAAGCTTTACATCGAGGACTGGATCAGTTTGAAAGCGGTGGACAGTGCTGGGAGAGTCAAGTACATCAGTGTGCGAGGTGGACGTATTAAAATCTCCAAAAACGATACAATAAATTATGTTGTTCCTTTCTTGAAAGGATAAAACATCCAAGAAAGGGTCAAGCATTGAAAGTATTAACAGTAGGTGGGTGAGGATCAACCATCTTATAGATTTTTCTTCATCCGTTACATGCTTCTTTAAAGAAAACTTTGGATTTCTTTGAATTGGATTATTTTGGAAAATTATTCATATCATTTGAAATCTATAAAAATAGAAGTAGCTTGCGTTGGAACTGTCTTGTCTTTCAGTGCCTTGAATTATTTGATATATTCAATTACTACGTGACGTAAGACTTACCAAGGAGAAATGTATAATGTGGGGTTTGATTATTGGCGTCAAAGAAGTGTTACGTTACTTGACAAATTGTTCTGCATTTGCAAGTTTTGAGAGCGAGATTTGTACCCATATCACTAATTGGGAGAGTTGCGAGATAAAAACTTGGCAAAGCAGATATTTACTCTTCCTACAGTGCATTTTCCTTGTGAGAAAGGAAATGAAAAATCAAGAACGACATTTCCTTCTGCCATTTAATCACAGAAAAGCTTGTAGCCATGAAAAACGGAGGAGAGATATAAACTTGTCTTGAGAACTCCACCTACTAAAAAAGAGTGGAGCACTCAATGTGAGTCACCAAGAAAACAGAGAAAAGTTGCTGTCTGTGTGTGTGTGTGTGTGTGTGTGTGTGTGTGTGTGTGTGTGAGTGAGAGAGAGAGAGAGAGAAGAAATGGAGGTTCAACCTCAAAATAGGAAGGGGACCGGAAACATTAAGATAAGCGGAAATGGAAAATGCGGTAAAAAAATACAAGATACTTTGAAAATTTTAATAGAAACTTTGCAAAACTTAAAGATACCATTTAGAAAAGTTAGTGAAAATTTTTAAAAAACTTAGTGGAAATTTATATGAATTATCCACTTCTTCTTTAGTAAAAATTAAGAAAAAAAAGGTATAAAAAGTTTCCAAATAGTTTTTGCAGGACTTTCCATAATATTTCCTGAATGTTTCTATTTGGAAAGCTTCCTGAATATTTTTCAATTCTTTTTGTTAAGTATCTTAAAAATAAATTTCAGAACAAGTTTTAAATTCAAAAGTGTGTGTCCCTTTCAAATGAGTTTTTCCACAACTATGAATACAACACTTCAAGCGTCAGCCTCAATAAACTCTGAGCCCTTCAAGAAATGGAGCTGAAGACGGTAGTGAAGTGTTCTGGGTGAGACCTACCCACCTCTGGTCCATTCGACGGTTGCACCAAATGCAATTTCTTTCTTCACAAGTTCTGCCTCAACAGCCGGATCAAAGCCCAGACTGGTAGCAAAGCATTCTTGAAATAAATCTCTTTCTATTGAAAAAAAAAAAAAAAGAAGGGTTTAATTACATTTGTACTTTTGTATTTTATACCAAATCCTATTTTAAGATTCTTATATTTATTTGTTGCAATGTCTATAACAAATCAGAAATATAAGAACTTAATTGTTACAAATAAAAATAAAGATAGTAAAGTGAGATTTAGTGTAACGTTTAAAAGTGTAAAGTGAAATTAATCTAAAAAAATTATCAAATTTTCGTATAACAAAAAAGTGTTTGAATTTCCCAACAATGATTGAATCTATGCTAAGATAGAAAGCAAATATTTGACATTTTGGATCTCCAATTGTTTGGTCAGAAAGAGAAAAAAATTTTCAACCCTATCCGACTTGTTATCTCAGATCAACAGAGGAATGAATTTGAGTTGAGGAAAATATCTTTTCAATCATCAATCGATGATATATTGAATTAAATTTGGAGTAGAAAAGGTTCTTCAATTGTTTTTTTTTTTCCATAGCTAAAGATATTGAATAAAAATCAAAGTAGAATCACGAAAGGTCGCAGGAAACATGAGTGGGTAAGTAAATGTATCAATCTTATTCCCGAATGTATATTTTCTTCAAAATATATTATCTTTTAGTATTTAAGAGTTTTTAAAATTAAAGTAGTACATATATAATACGTACATAATATAGTATAGTTTTAACACTTGACTAGTGCATTTAGAAGCACGAAAAACCAATTTACATAACCAAATCTCATTTTCATGTGATATCTCGTGATTGGATTGCATTTTAAGAAACTACGGGTCTCTAAACATTAATTCTTCTTAACTATTTATGAACCGTAAACTCTAACTGTTTTAATTTATTTTGCATTTAATTATAAATAATTAAAAAATTATAAGTTCACTTCTAAATTATTAATAAAAATAACAACAGAAAGGATAAAACATCTATTATCATGTACAACAAAACATCATAGCATTGCCAAAGATCATCACATGACTTCACGTGGTCATGTCTTAAATGTAACCTTTAATCACAAGGCACGTGGTCATGTCTTAAATGTGACCTTTAATGACAAGGTAGCCCATTGTGTAAAACCGGACAAAGAAAAATCAATCCCGTACTGGCCACATTTATTTATTTTTGGCACATTAATTCACAAGTGAGCCCAATGTGTAAAACCGGACAAAGAAAAATCAATCCCGTACTCGCCACATTTATTTATTTTTGGCACCTTAATTCACAAGTGAGCCCAATGTGTAAAACCGGACAAAGAAAAATCAATCCCGTACTCGCCACATTTATTTATTTCTGTCACATTAATTCACAAGTGAGCCCAATGTGTAAAATCAGACAAAGAAAAATCAATTCCGTACACCGGACAAAGAAAAATCAATCCCGTACTATCACATTTATTTATCTCTGTCACATTAATTCACAAATGAGCCCAATGTGTAAAACCGGGCAAAGAAAAATCAATCCCGTACTCGCCACATTTATTTATCTCTCTCACATTAATTCACAAGTGAGCCCAATGTGTAAAACCGGGCAAAGAAAAATCAATTCCGTACTCGCCACATTTATTTATCTCTATCGCATTAATTCACAGGTGAACCCAATGTGTAAAACCGGACAAAGAAAAATCAATTCCGTACTCGTCACATTTATTTATCTCTGTCACATTAATTCACAGGTGAGCTCAATGTGTAAAACCGGATAAAGAAAAATCAATTTCATACTTACCACATTTATTTATCTCTGTCACAATAATTCACAGGTGAGCCCAATGTGTAAAAATGAACATGGAAAAATCAATTCCGTACTCGCCACATTTATTTATCTCTGTCACATTAATTCACAAGTGAGCCCAATGTATAAAACCGGACAAAGAAAAATCAATCCCGTACTCGCCACATTTATTTATCTCTGTCACATTAATTCACAAGTGAGCCCAATGTGTAAAACCGGACAAAGAAAAATCAATTCCGTACTGCCACATTTATTTATCTTTGTCACATTCATGAATTATTTATTTTAAAAAATAAGATTTCTCTTAGAAATTTGCTTTCAATTTTTGCCGACTCTGTTTTCACAAAAGCTGTCTGCATTTATCATACGGTCCTTGGCGCTTTCATAATTGCGATGTCTTCATTATTTTTCAAGTTCTAGTAGTAAATGTCATTTCTTAAATTTATGAAAGTTGGAATTTAGCTGAATTGTTGCTATTAAAGTCTTTGTAATCCTTTACGGTCAAGGCCAGATCCGTTTTATTTCTTTGGGCTAAAATTTGTACCATTTTTCTGCTTCACCCATTGAGTACGGGATCAATCATATAATATTTCTAGTTTGATATCACTGTTTCTAATAAAATATCTTACGTGTGTACTGAATTTGGTTAATAAATTAATTGCTGTGTCTTTTTAAAATTTGATTTCGTCTTTAATGCTGACGCTATTTTACAATAGCTGTCTGCATCTATCCTATGGTGCTTGACACTATCGTTATTGCAATTTCTTCATTAGTTTTTCTAATTTCAATAATAAATGTCCTTTTTCAGATTAATTAAAATTGGACTTTGGCTGAATTGTTGCTATCTGATCATGGAAGTATTTGTTATCATCTAAGGTCAATGCCAGATCCATTTTATTTCTTTTGGCTAAAATTTGTAGCACTTTTCTGCTTCACCCATTTGAGTGAGAGAACGATCATATACCATCTTTTGTTTGATATATAGCACTTTATCTGATAAGATTTTTTATGTGTGTAATGAATTTACTCAGCAAATTAATAAGTTTATCTTTACATGTCTTTTTCTGACTGAACAACATTGTTTTAGAATTTTGCTTTCATCATTAATGCTAACGCTATTTTACAAAGGCTGCCTATATGGTCCTCGATGATTACATTATTGCGATTTGTACATCATTCCAGCTAGCACATATTTTTTCAAGTTTTAATGGTAAATGTTGTTTGCTAGAGCTATGGAAATTGTAGTTTGGCTGAAGTGCAATTCAGAGAAGTCTTTGATAGCATCTAAGGTCTAAGTCTAGTTTCATTTTAGGCAATTATATACCTTTTCTCTTTCTAAGTCTATTGCTGGAAAATTATTTGTTTAGCTAAGTTTTTAAGATGACTCATAAGTACCACAATATGAAGAACCATAGCTAATTTTTAATTGAAACTGCATGAACGCAAGGTGAAGTGGCCGACTTTCTTTCCAATTCTCCTAATACAATCATGGATAAATTGAACTGACCTCCCTTGAAGTATTTGGTAATTATAATTTTTTTGTGGTTTCTGAATTAACAAAAACCCCTAGTGTCAGTCTTGTCTTCCTAACACCGTTAACCGAGCGTGGCTTTTTACAACTTTACTCATAGCTTACTTTAGTTGACTTAGTTTTTTTTTTTCATTTTCAGTCCAACTATTAGTTATTATCCCGACATCCAAGTATCTCCCAACTCATCATTTATTATACCAACTATCAATATTTATTTTTCCAACAACCAAATACCTCCCATACTAAGTACCAATATCTCCCAATTCATCATTTATTTTACTAACTACCAATATTTATATCCTAACAATCAAATATCTCCCAACTCATCATTTATTATCCCAACAATCAAATATCTTTCAACTCATCATTTATTTCACTAACTACGGATATTTATTATCCCAACAACCAAATATCTCCCACCTCATCATTTATTATACTAACACTCAACCAGAGGTTGAGGACCCAGAACATGATGAATAACTACTGGCAATCTCAATCTCTCTTTCTCTCCATCCACGTATTATCTAATTTGATCCTCGCATTTCGACTACTACCGGCCATCCTCATTTGCAATCGGCCACCTATACATATATATTTATATGTATACACAAACAATTATACATAAACATAGACATATACGTACATAAATAAGCACAAAATATTATCTATACAAATATATATACACATACACATGAACATTCACAATAAACCATGGGCGAATTTGTTACTGATAACAAACTGCCATAGCCATCGAGATCATTGTCATCATCTCCTCATCCCTTCCTCCCACTACCTCCGCCACTTCAATCTGACCAAACCCACCTCCAATGTGGCCACTCATCAAGTATTGCAACACAATCCAAAACCCCCCCAAAAAACTAGAAAATCAAAAAGACCCATATGTTTATATTTATGTACATATATATATATATATATATCTTGGTTCTGGCAGAGTCCGAAGAAGTCTCGGGTTTGTTGCCTAATATGATAATTCTTGATGTCGAAGGGAGACGGCCAACGAATGGGAGAGGGATGAACGAAGGGGACAGGTCATGGGTTTACTATTGGTGCTGATTTTGGAGGAGGGAAGGGATGGACAGAGAAGGGTGTTGCAGGCGGTGGAGTGGGTGAGGCACCGTTGACATTGTTGAAGAAGAGAGGGAGATAGATATTGGGTTTCTACAGAGAGGCCCCGTTCACAGAAAGTGTTCGATGTGGCAAGCCCTCATTGGTGAGGTGATGTGATTAGTAAGAGTGTTTAGCTATCGATATAAGTAATGTGATTGATCAGAGTGTTTGGTTATAGATATAATGTGTTGCAACTTGCAATATAGTATTATTTTGAGTATAGATTATAAATTATTTTAAATTATGTTAATTGAGCAATGGCAATCATGATATTTAAAAATTTTACATAGATGACATCAGTATTTTTTATCCATATTTTTAACGGTTACATAAATGAGAGGAGGTCTTTGTATATTGTCAGATAAAGTAGGAGGTCTATGTATATTGTCAAATAAAATAAGACTGTGTAATTTTTGAAATGTAAAACGTACTGTTTGTAATTGTCAAATATCTCAAAGGAGTTCACTGTAATTTTCCCTACAATTCATTTATGACTCAAGTAATTATCTACACCTCTTTTATGAGAGCATTGTTGAACGAAAATATCACATATTTTAGGTTTAGAATGCACTATGATCTCTTTTTGAAATGCTAAACCACAGTTGAAAATGCCTCGCCGAATATGCACAATCCCATGTTATGTTGTAATTAGGTCTTTAAGTCATATAGAGGAAGCATATGTAACAAAAAATTACAGACAAAGCAAATATTACACATTTTGGATATCCGATTGGTTGGTCAGAAAGAGAAAATTTCTTTCAACCCCGTCCGACTTGGTTTCTCAGACCAACAGAGGAATGAATTTGAGTTGAGTAAAATATCCTTTTAATAATGAATTGATGATATATTGGATCAGAACTGGGGTAATTCCTTTTGAAAGTTGTTCAAACAAAATTTTCCATAGCAAAAAATATTGAATCAAAATCAAAGTACGTTCATGAAAGGTCACACGAAACATTAGGGGATTAGTAAATCTATCAATCTTATCCCAAATGTATAGTTTTAACAAATAGTATTATCTTTTAGTATTTAACAGTTTTAAAAGTTAAATTAGTACATATATAATACATACATAAAATAGTATAGTTTTAACACTTCGATCACTAGTGCATTTAGAAGCATGAATTACAAATATGAGGAGCGTGATCCAATCTCAGCTTTACATAACCAAATCTCATTTCCATGTTATATCTTGTGATTGAATCGCATTTTAGGAAACCACGGGTCTTTAAACATTAATTCTTCTTAAGTATTTACGAACAGTTAGTTCTAACCGTTTCAATTCATTTTGCAGTTAATTATTAACTATAAGAAAGTTATGAGTTTATTTTTAAATTATCTAGGGTTAATTAATAAAAAAAAAAAGAAGTACAAAACAACAATTATCATATATATACAACAAAACATCATAGCACTGCCAAAGATTGTCACATGGCTTCACGTGGTCGTCTTAAATGTAACCTTTAATCATAAGTGAGCCTAATGTGTAAAACCAAACAACTAAAAATCAACCCCGTACTGACAAATTTATTTATCTTCGTCACATTCATGAATTATTGATGGTTTTACTTTTTTTTTTTATTTTAAAAAATCACATTAATATTACCTTTGCTCTTATAAGTTTGTTTTCATTTTTGCTAACGTTGTTTTCACAAAAGCTGTCTGCATTTATCATATGGTCCTCGTCATTTCCATTATTGCGATTTCTCATTATTTTTCAAATTTTAGTAGTAAATGTCATATTCTAGATTTATGAAAGTTGGACTTTTCGCGAATTGTTGCTGTTAAAGTCTTCGTTATCCTCTACGGTCAAGGCTAGATTGGTTTTATTTCTTTTGGCTAAAATTTGCAACAGTTTTTTTTTGTTTTTTGGCTTCACCCATTTGAGAAACAGCCTGTTTGAAACGTGGGGGAGGCAGGGAAGGGAAAAAAAATTTCTCCCCTTGTTTGATTCTATCTAGATAGAAGAGAAATTGAAAGGAAAAAAAAAAAAAAAAAAAGGCACACTAGAACTTTGACACTCCAATGTATAAAAACAAATAGGCACACACACAAACCAAATTAATATTACTTTTTTTCTCATAAGATGTCTTATGTGCTCTAAATGATGGTGCAGTTTTTATCATGTGGTCCTTGACACTTTTCTTATCATGTGGTCACTGCAATTTCTCCATTATTTTTCAAGTGTCAATAGTAAATGTTATTGCGTATCAATTTTTCGCACTCAGAAAAAAATAAGTGAAAAAAATACAATACTCTCTCGTTAAAACTCATCATTCTAGAAGGGCGAGTGCGACTAAATTTAAATTAAAAATTGATTTTGACTAAAAACTTTTAAAAAACAATTTGGAGTCGTCACCTAACTTAATTAAGGTGAGTTAGGTCACCTAAAACTAAGCACAATCTGAAGATTATACTTAGAGTTTTTGAAAAATATTTTGAAAACTTCTTCAAGAGAGTGTTTTTAAGAAAATAGGTTGTTTGGTAACTTTTGAAAATATTTAAATCATTTGTTTTTAAAATAACCCTATTTAGTCTTTGAAAACAGTTATATAGGTTCAAAGGTTAGTTACGTGCAAGAAAGACGGACTAAGCCATCACCCTATTCCGCTCTTGCGGTACCTATATATTTATTCACCTTAGGTTCACCCATTAGAGTATTTGATTAATAAATATTCAAAACTATCCACTTTTAGAAAAGAAGTTTGACATGATACATGATATGCAAGTATAAGAATTTTATTTGATTTTGAAAAGAGATTTGAAAAGAAAATTTTAATTTGATTTTGAAAATGGATTTGAAAAGATAGATTTGAAAGAAAGATTGAATTTTGAAAATTGATTTGAAAAGAAGAATTAAAGTTTGAAATTGAAAAAAAAGTTTTGGAAATTGAAATTAAAGATTTGAAAATATATTTTTGGAATTGAAAGTTAAGAAAAGTTTTGAAATTGGAAGTTTAAAAAAGGTTATAAAATTAAAAATTTAAGAAGAGTTATGACCACACCCATAAGGGTTGTCTACGTATCCCTTTTGAGGAATCAAGTCAATCGTGGTTCGGACAAGAGACTAAAAGAAAATTTGGTTTAAAAAGAGTTTGATTTGAAAAAGAGATTTGAAGTGTTTGCATTACCTTCTTATAAACTATAAACTATAAGCTAGTTTCAAACAGTCAGTCTTTTTAAATAATTTTTCTAAAAAAAAATGTGATTATACATAAAATAATTTTTTTAAACCACTCACCCAAACATAATTTTAAAAAGTCATAAGCATAAATTATAAGTTACTAAATAAGGTAGATTCAAACACCCCGTAAAAAGTGACAGACTCAGAATTTTGGTCGAGGGGCCCAAAAAATATTTTTTTGGTTAAAAGGAGGGTTAAGAAATTTGTTTTTTTTTTGACTTTTTAAGGAACAATACACTATATAGTATTCTAAAGTTTTAAAAATCTACAAAGGTGAAGTGAAATTTAAAAAATTTGAAGGTGCATGCCAATACACCATGTTGTATTCTAAATATTCAAAACTCTACAAAGGTAAAGTGAAATTTTAAAACTTTAGAGGGCACGATACACTATATTATATTCTGAATGTTCAAAAATTTATAAGGTATAAAGCAAAATTTTTAAACTTTGAGAGACCGTGATCCCCACCCCACCCCTCTCCATCCACCATTGCCCGTAAATAAGTTGAGTTCAAATATCCTCATAAATTTTTTCATTCGTTAAAGAGCAATAAATAGTCTAATTCTCTCATCCGTTAACCTGAATTTTCTCTTTACCTATTTAATTATATATAAAAAAGAAACGAAAGAGAAAATGAGAGAAAGGGATCAAGAGAAAAGTAACAGCAAAACAATAATGCTTTCTTTTTCTCTCTTTTTTCTTCTTTTTTTTTTATTCACTTTCCAAAACGAGATAGAAAAAAAATAATTTTCTTTGGTTTTCTCTTCTCTTTGGTTTTCTCAAGTTCCAAATAAGTTGTTAATGACTTAATTTCTTAACAAATACCTTAAGATAAATCATTGACAAGTTCACCTATTTGAGATGCATGTTCATTGTATTATGGATGGCCTTTCTTTTTTTTTTTTTTTGGGTAATTAAATGGTGGTGCAAGTAAAAGATTCCAACACATCCACTGGGACACCAGCCTGCTTAATTATCCAACTCATTTGTTGTCAAGAAAGCATAGTGAGAGATTTGAGTTAAAAAAAGATGACCCTAATGTACTGTTAGGAAATTTCGAGCTCAAACTTTGACCCACTAAATTTAAGATCCCACTGCTAAACCAACAGCTCGTTTACTTCCGAAAAAAAAAAAAAAAAAAAACACAGCCCGTTGGTATGAATGACTTGTTTTGATTTTATTGTCCAAAAGGATTCAGATTGGTTTCACTTTTTCCGATAAGTTTTATTACGCTTGTGCTGATTCAATGAATGATGGTGCATTCCTGTAAGTAATGATCAATACACTAATATTTTTTTTATAGGTAGTCATACCTTAATGGCAGTGTCTTTACACGTGTCCTTTTCTGACTGAATAAGTTTTGAACTTTTTAGAATTTTGCTTTTGGCATTATTGCCAAGCTATTTTCACAAAAAGCTGTCAGCTCCATCATATGGTCCTGCATCACTATGCTTTCATTATCGCGGGTTATTTATGATGGAGTTTAAAATCTAAACACGTAAGAATTTATAATTTTTTATTTTATTAATTTTTTTTTCTTATTTATTTTGATAAATTTAAAACTTCACTCATTTTTTTATTTTTTTAGATAAATTTAAATTCTAAACATAGTATAGTATTTTTAATTTCTATACTAGTAAGAGGGTTATTTTACGTTACATTTGACTGCAAAACTGACAAAACATAAAATAAAATCTGCAATGTTAATGGAGGAAAAAAATATCAAATCAAAATAATTACAAGGAGGAGGAGACAGATAAAGAGAAATTGCTATGTAAATTAGTTGATTAAACTGATACGCGCAGGAAAATCTAATCCCTCATCTGGAGACAAATAACATATCAATACTTGGGAATGATATGAAAGTCTTAATTTATTAATTAAGTTGGAAGATGAAAACCTCTAAGTAGTACTTATGTATTGCATTTTCCTTTATAGAAACACGAAATAAAATTCTTATCTATTAGATAAATACATACATATATATCATTAATCACGCTCGGATCCGAAGCCAAAGCTAGAGAGCCATGAGAGAACATGCAGTTTGGACAACAGTCAAAACCAGTAGTACAAATGCGGCAATAACAGATATGATTGCCCATGGGGAGCTGAAATAATCCCGTTTCAACATGACCTTCCAATTGTACCGCGTTGCCTTCCACCGGTGCCAGCAGTCTCCGCTGTAATCGTTCAAGGCTTTACGCTTTTGGGCAAAGTAGGAGTCCTTCCCATCAGTTACTGTCTCCTTGTAAAGATTGTTAAACAGCTTAGCGACTTCTTCGCTGTCATTCAGAAAATTCTCAAAAATCCCATACTTAATGAATACGTCGGCATCCTTGGAGGTGTCTATAAGGCTGTCCATGAAGATTATGTAGTCACTGATGTGCCTAGGAGAGATGCGCTCGCATTGTTCGAAGGCAATGAGGTTACGAAAGAAAGGTTCCGTCAACTCGTTTACCTTCAGAACTGGAATTGTTAACGTTCCCTGGTCGAAATTTATATCGACTAAACTGCTTTCTTTCCCCGCCTGGGCGAACTTGACACCTGCCTCTTTTAGCTCCTTTGCTCTGCGGCGGGAATTTTTTCTTCGTCTTGGTGCGAAGAAGGAGAAGAAGAAGCAACGGCGCTGCTTTTCTTTCTTGACACCAGCCCATTGCAGCTCTGTTGCGCTGCGGGGGATGTGAGCCATCCTTAGATACTCAATGAGATGCCGTGGTTTTGAAACTTGTCTTTGCCCATGAACGAATGCTTCCATCGGGGGAGGATTCGGAGAACCAGGGCTCGGGACCATTCCCGCTTTGTTGAAGTATTCATAGACAAGATCTGTGAAGGCACAATTGTCAGACAAAGGTCGACTGAATTGGGTGTATAATGTCTGAGGAACAAACAGAGGAAGTTGATTCTCAATCAGGATCATGTCGTGCAATAAGTCACAGCTCATCCACCGTTTGTCAAATATTTCGTCTTTTTCTCCTCTATAATTGTTCAGCAGAAATTCAACTATAAATATGCTATCCAACAGAATCATTTCGCAGAATGCCTTGCTGTCAAGCTTAATCTGGTCTTCATAATGCTGACGGATGGTTGCTTCTTCTCTCACTATGAAATCAATAATAGCAAACGCGTTCTGGTTCCTGATGAAGAAACTACTTAGGCATCTCAACTTGTAATCCTCCATGGTTTGCAAGTGTGGTTTGTCGCGGTCATGAAGAGGGCCAATTGCGACTAATCGAGGTGTGAAAGCTTCTTCATTCACTTTGCGAAGTCTCTCTGGAACTCTGTAAATACAGCGGCTAGAGTGCGAGGGAGGTAATCTGCTTAACTTATCCTTGACGGAAAGTGCTAAATGTTCCCGAACTCCAGCTGGATCCTGCTTTTGTTCTCTTTCTCTCTCCTGAGTTGATAGCAGCTTCATTACCACCATCCTTGTGTTGCTTGTCGATCCCTATAATCAAATTACAAAGAACAATAAGGCTACTAACGAATCCAAGATAGAATACAAGAAGTAGATCGACCCACTAATAACAAAGAACAACAAGGGTATGTATATAAGAATAATAAAGAAAACAAAGGAAATACGAGTACTATAGAACCAGTTCTCCGGGCGAGAGGAAAGAAACGATCCGAAATTACCGAGCAGACCCTGGGACTGATGAATGATGAAAGGAAAATTCTATACCAAACCTAACTTTTATACACTAGCTCCAACATAATTGATATTTTAAAATTATGAACCAAAACTCTCGTCAGGGCACTCAGGGGCCGGACGGGCTGCGGCCCCAAAATTTTTAAAATTTATTACAATTCTTATAAATTTTTAGATATTTTTAATGAGATATAGGAATTGGCCTTTAAATTTTTTAAAAAATTTAAAATTTTTTACTTTGGCCACCTCAACACAAATTTTGTGTCTGTCAGTAACTCTTGTTGTTTTAATTTAAAATAATAGTATCACAAACAATCACGATACTCCGTATAATAAGATATATATGAAGTATACTTAAAATATGCCATAAGTGCACATATTAGTAAGACTTATAGAACACTTACCATGATAACTCTTAATTAAAAAAAATATCATTATCATATTATTTTAATAAATATTTGTACAACATATATATATATATATATATTTTTTAGAGAAATAGCATATGTCAAAGATAGGTAGGTAATATGAACTGGCCGTCGCGAGCCCACGGTGGCAGGAAGTATCCTAGACTGGGAAATTTGGAATTTATTACAAAATTAGAATTATTTTTAAACTTAATTGCCGTGGTTTTAAATTTGTTTACTTAGTTCAAGTTATCCGAGGAATTGTGTCTCAAAAACACAATTTCAAGTTTAAAATTAGGTCTTTAAAACATGATTTCAAACCAACTATTATAGAAATTTCAGACAAAATTTAAATCATTAAAATCATATCTTCAAAACACAACTTCAAATTTAAAATAGTTTGAAGTCTTGTTTAAACACAATTTCAAATTTAAAATCATTTGAAGCTATTTTTTAAAAACACGATTTCAGTCCAGTGTTTTAAAATCCGAATCAGACTGGCTGGTTCAACCGGTTGAACCGTCACCCGATTGAAAAAACGATTCAGTTAATCTTCTAAACCCATTTTGGTCAAAATCTGGTCAAACTCAGTCAAAACCGCAATTGAACCGTTACCAGTCAATTGAACGTGTATTAAACCATCCGATTCAATATTTTAAGGCAAAATTTTATGTTTTAAATATAAAAAATAGTGTAAAAAAATAAGATATTATTTATTAATATTAATAAATAAATTAATAACATAATTATGACGTCACAGGTCAATAACGATTAACCCGACGATTAAATCAATGACCCATGACCCAATACTTTTTTTAATTCACTCAACGATCCAGTTTTTAAAACATTACTTTAGTCCCTCCTTAAGTAACTCAAAATTGCTTGAGCATAAACTTATTTAACCGGGAGTGAAATTTGTGTGGTATATATTACATGATTCTCGGACTCTCACTGGAGAGAAATATACATGATCTGAACGAGAGAGAGAGAGATATGGTCTTCACGAGGAGAGAGATATGGTCCTCAGGAGAAAGAGAGAGAGAGAAAGAGATGGAGCCTGAAAAACAGTTAAAAGAAATTCAAAATTTCGTTGAGTGGCATCCTTCAAAAAATCATCTATATTACTATGCCCACACGCATGGCATGAGCTTCCAATCTGAAAAAGAAAAACACAGCATGGCCTTCTACCATGAGAAATTAGCCAACGAATTTCGCATGCTCTTCTGCCCTGAGGAGGAAGACGATGAGGTTCGCTGCTTTGGGTGCCGAAAACCGATCAAGTACGCGATGTATGCTTGCGCTGAATGCCAAATTTTCTATCATAAAGCATGTGCAGAATTGCCAAGAGAGATCATCAATCACCCGGCTCACGAATCACATCGTCTCATACTCGTTCAACAAGATCTCGGCCGGAATCCTCCGCCGGCCGTTCGTCCTGCTGAGACGAGCAACATCAAAAGGAAATGCTCCGGCTGCGACCTACCCATCCGGGGTTCGATGTACCGGTGTGTAGATTGTGATGTCTTTCTCCACAAATTTTGTCTGGAATTGCCACCACAGATCCAACACCCCAATCACCCATCTCACGGCCTATTGCTCAACCATGAGGCGCTAGATGGCTCAAACAACTTCTATTGCGCGGGCTGTTCAAAAAGTCACACAGGCTTGAACTACCAATGCGAAGGGTGCCACTACAATTTAGGCATTCCGTGCATTTTTAAGGCCGCCGCCGCCGCCACCACCACCACCATCACCACCAGATCTGATGGGATGACTCTGCAGGGACATGTTCTTACTTTCCTAAGAGAGCAGCCTTCATATTGCCAAGACGATGATTGCCTCGGCTGTGGGGAAAGCATTTCGCAGCCCATCTTCGGCTGCAAGCAGTGCCAGTTTAGTCTTCATGTGCACTGTGTGCTGCCATTAGCCGTATCGGTGCTTCCACGTACCTTCCGATCAAAATTTCACAGTCATCCCCTCTCCTTAACCAACTATTTCACCGAAGAAGATATTAACAGGCAAGTCTGCGACGTTTGCACTGAGAACATAGACTCTACTCTCTCATTTTATTACTGCACCCAATGCGATTTCGCCGATGATTTGACTTGTGCTCTACGCGAGGTACGACGATCGCTCTGTTTACCTCTGCCTCGCACTGTTTAAACATTCCCCCCCCCCCCCACCCCCCCGCCGCGGGGTAAAAAAGAAAAAAATTGTGAAAAATGCTATTTTTTTTTATAAAATGTGTACAGAAATCTATGTAGCTGTGACATCTGTTGATTTTTTAGTTGTGACATCTATTAATTTTTTAATGTTATATATAATCTTATTTTTAAATTTTTTTCACTTAAATCATTTAAGGTTATATGATTCACATGAATAAATTTGTATAGGACTATCACATATGTCTAAGAGGTCAGAAAAGGAATAACATATAGTTTTTTTTAATTAAACACCTTTTTTTTTTTTATAGAAAAATGCTATAATCTCTTTTTTCATATTTAAATGCAAGTGAATGAGCTTTACATAAATTTTATAACATTGTGTCTAAGAGTAAAAAAATAAGTAGTAAAATAAAATTATATATAGCATTATTATTTTTGATAAGTTAGCATTAGCGCACTTTGACTAAACCCTACTTCAGTATGATTAAAGAGAGGCCATTAAGTGGCGACTAAGTATTCACAGAAATTAAATATCTTGGGATTTGACCCAAGAGTTGTACTTGAATTAGTTGTGGGAGTACTCTCACTTGATTAGTTAGGACCATTGTTTTGAAAATCGAAACGGATTGATCGATTGAACTGAAAAATTGAAAATCGGGTTAAATAATGGTCTGATTAACTCTTTAAACCTCCTTTGGTCAAAATTTGGTCAAATTCGGTTAAATCTATGGTTGAACTATGACCCGGTCATTAAATTCGGTAATTAAACCGGCCGGTTCAACTTTTAAGATAAAATTTTAAATTTTAAGTATTAAAACTAGTGTAAAAAAATAAAAGACATTTTATTACTATTAATAAATAAATTAATGACATAATTATGACATCACGAGTCAATAACGATTGATCCGACAGTTGAACCAGTGACCCGTAATTTAGTTTTTTTTCCGATTTGCTGAACGATTCAATTTTCAAAACTTTGGTTGAGATAATCTCTCGGAATAATTGCATTTCATTATATATATATATACATTTAAAATTTTAGTGGTACAATGTATTTGAGAGCAATTGTACCCTCTTAGCCTCCAAGAACTTATTAATCATCGTTTGTAGCTTTTTACATTTTCTGACAGCCCTAGAGTTACAATTCTATTGGTTAGAATATATATGCTTATTTTTGTGGTTTTTTTTATTTATATTTTTTTATGTCACTAGATGTTTGTTACACATGTTTATATAGGATCCAAATTCTTTTTCATTTTCTTATGTGTTTTTCTACATTTCTTGGAGCCGCAAAAATTGTTTGTTACGAGTCTGTTGGATAAAATCTATTTACTTAATTTTTTTTATTTATTTTACATCTTCGGAAGCAGCAAGAAATGATTTGTTACAAGTTTATTGGTTTAAATCCAAGTTTTTAATCCTTCCTTTGTGCCTTTTCTACATTTTTTTGAAGCCAAAAGAAACATTTGTGACAAGTCTGTTTGTTGGAGTAGTTTAATTTTGTTAAGAGTGTCAATATATAATTTTCTTAACACAAGCAGCACTAAACTTTTGTCTACAAGTCTTACTTTTTATTATATTTGAAAATTTAAAAAACATGTATATATGAGTCTTAATTAGTTTTTAACGCTCACACACCATTCATGTTGGTTTTTGAGGACTCTGATACCAAAACACGTTCGGTTTGTGTGAGGAAAGAGAGAAGTTGTACGCAAAAAGACAAAAGTTCAAGATAATGTTTTTAAGACTATATATATGAAGCTCAGTGTGGTGCTCACACGTATTGCCTTTATGCTTTTCAGATGGGGATGTCCTTCGCTCACAAACTTGATAACGTGGTGCTGAATACTTCACCCGTTGTAATTGAAAATCCTCCTTTAACAGTCGCTCATATTGTAGAATCCATTGCGGAGGATGACAAGAAAAAATTCGCTGAGATTCTAGAATTAATTACGGAGAATGATCAAAGGAGGAAACTACTTAATCCTGCTGTTGAAGCTGCAACAACATTAATTGAAAAGGATGGGGCTGAATCCAAACGGGAAGACCCACAATCCGGTGAGATTGTCAGAGAGTCCTTTACGGAGGAGGATGATGATCCGAATAGAAAACTAAATGATGCTGTTAAAACTGCAACAAGTGAAAATGATGGGGCTGGAAGGAAATTACAAATGGAGCAGCAAGATGATAGTGGCAGCAGCACTCGCAAGGGGCCATTGGCTCAAATCATGGAAATATTTGAATCCAAACGGCAGGACTCAAAATTCGGATTGACATATTATGAAACAAGATCTCAAGTTGTCAATCTGGATACTAAGCACAAGATATCAAAGAATTTGGCTCCCGTCCTAGACGCCTTGATATCGAGATATGGGAACTTTCATGCCGATTCCCGTGTTAGTCCAGAGGGAAAGACATTCATCTTCACGATACTATGCGCTGCCATATACAGCATATGCAACACCAAGGATGCCGAGATCAATGAATTTCAACTCTTCACCTGTTGGGACTGCCTCAAAATTGCAAAGCACGCAGACTTTGAAATTGAATTTGCTATGCCCCGCTTAAGAAAAGCAATGCTTTCTTACTTTGGTCTCCGCAGTACTGGCCCAGCCCTTGCCAAGCTTGATAATGATGTGGCAATTAAGCTCAGGAAAGACATGGAGGAGCTCGAGGAGATATGTGCGCCGCTTGATAAAGACATGGCAAAGCTCAGCCAGGACATGAAGGCACTTCAGGAGATACGCGAACTTCGTATGACAACTCTGCTATCAAACTCAATGGGGAAGATCCTGAGGGATACCATAGGAATAGTGGAACAAAGCAAAGTGTTGAGCTCATGGGATGATGAGAGCTGGGATGTAAGGGAGAAGTGCCTAGTAGGTGAAAAAACTTCAGACACTCCGGACTGCTTAGGTGAAACTTCAGAAGAAATAGAGAGGAAAACCAAATTGTTATCGAATCCTAGAGAGGAAGGCCAGAATGCAACTCTGAAACTGGTGCGGTATTCCAAGGTTATGTCATCATCAACGTCAGACTGGCAGAAGAATCTCGTGAACAAGATTAAAGCTTTTGTCCATAAGAGCGATGATGAATTCATTTTGGCACAGAACGATCAAGTCGTGGAAGACGACCCAACCAATGTGTTGAAGGAAGAGATCAACAGTGGCTTTCACAAGCACGCACTCAGGCTTTTTCAAGGGTTCAAAGACAAGTCTGCTACGACTAGTACTGTACAAAACAAGAGTAACAAGAAGGCTAAAGATGAAGCTCCTTGCACTGCCTGCGATTTGCCCGTTTCGGATGCAAGGGATAAATCCTACCACTGCTCCAAGTGCAAGATTTTCTTCCACACCTTTTGTGTCAATGACCTAAAACAGGTCATCAAACACCCCTTGCATCCCCAACACACTCTCTCGCTGGAAACGGATTCCGACAGGCTTAAGAAGATCACATGCAATGCCTGTGGAGAAAAATTCCGCGGCTATGGCTATAGCTGTCGGGGATGTAACTTCTATTTGGAAGTTCAATGCCTGTTCTTAGAGTTAGAGCCGGCCATCCAAAGCCATTCTCATGGCAAGCTTCTCTTTCTCGAGGAAAAGCGACCTCCGAGTAGTCCTCACCGCTGCTTTGCCTGTGGAAAAAAGATCCCTGGCCCCCCTTTCCTCCGCTGCGCACCCTGCAATATTAGCCTCCATATCCAATGTCCGTTGCCATCTGCCATAGCAACTACCTTTCACGAACACACCCTCGCTCTCAACCCTTGGTATTTTGGAGATGCTGATGAGACCCACTGCAGTTTTTGCCAGAAACAGATGAACCCTGTGCACCCTTGCTATTCTTGTGTGGTTTGCGAATATGGTGCTCATGTTGATTGTGCAACCTTGAACGCTACCTTTAATGTAAATTAGTAGCTAGCCATCAAGGTCTGTTTTATAGATACGATGATAAAAAAAAAAAAAGAAACACTAGTCAGATGCCTTGTTTTCTTTCTAGCTAGCATGATTTGAATAACAATATTTCTGTCATTAGTTTGGATTGCAGATTGTTGTTTCAACAGAATAAGTCCTAGTTCTAAGAGTGCATGGTTAGCTTTTGGAGGGTGGTTACATAAAATCATGCAACACCAGAGTTTATTTTTGAGTTTTTTATTCTCATGTAATCTTGGCTCGTAAATGAAGACATAATAGACACAAGCTAATAGGAAACTTCAATTGAGACTTTCAAAAATCAAAGTTGTGATATCATGCCAAGTTAACACTTGACTCTAAAACTTAAAGTTGTTAGGTAAAAACTCCGATAATGAATATCAAGCTAACAGTAAAAATGTCTTAGTTTTGTGCTTAGGGATTTGGCCTCCTTTGTACTAAAAGAAAAGAAGATAATAATAACATGCACATTGACAGGGGTGCAGATGTATCATTCATAAATCATCAAAAAAAAAATCAGAAAAAATACATATTCAATATAAAAACACCATTCAACATAAAAAATGAGGATGCTGATGAGCCCCACTGCAATTTTTGCCAGAAACAGATGGACACTGTGCACCCTAGCTATTCTTGTGAGGTTTGCGAATATGATACTCATGTTGATTGTGCAACCTTGAATGCTACCTTTCATGTAAATTAATAGAGGTCTGTTTTATATATAAAATGATAAAAAAAACACTAGTCATATGCATTGTTTTCTTTCTAGCTTGTATGATTTGAATAACAATGTTTCTGTCATTATTTTGGATTTGCAGATTTTCAACAGAATAAGTACTAGTTCTAAAATCATGCGACACCAGAGTTTATTTTTGTGTTTTTTTATTCTTTTAATTCATTCTTAAGTTGTTCTTATATTCCTGTATTGATCTTGCGATCCCGGCTCGTACATTAAGAGAGAAATAGACATCACATAATAGGAGACTTGAACAAGGACTTCATACAATTAGAACGCTGATATCATGTTAAGTCACTATTTAACCATAAAACTTAAACTTTTATCCAAGGGCCATAATAAAGAATATCAAGCTGACAGTAAAAATGTCTTACTTTAGTCTTCGGGATTTGGCCTCCTTTGTACCAAAATAAAAGAAAGGAGAATAATCCTGGGTTCCACCTCTTAACTCTTTTTGGTAAGAAACATGCACAATAACAAGGGTGTGAATACGGATACGAAGATCTCTAAAAAATAAGACACGGATACGGATATGACATGACATGATACAACAAAATGTATATTTGTTTTGTATTTTTATTTTTTATGTATATAAATGTAATATCTATAAACTACCAAATTTTTAAAAATATATATATTAAACATAAAACATCATTCAATCTCCAATTTAAACATTATTGAACATAAAAAAAAAATTGAAAACAAAGTTTACAATTTAAAACATGATAATTTAATATGTATAAATGCACACTATTTTGGTTTCATCATTGGATCTTAACTTATTTTCTTTAAACTTATAACATATTTAAAAAAAATAAGACTAACTTTATTTTTTTGCTAAGAAACATGCACGCTAACACGGGTGCAAATACGCGTAAAAAGATTTTTAAAAATGAGGATACAAACACAAACATGACACGGCGTCGATATCACAAATAAGTATCTAGGAAGCTTCATTTGTGCGACCATGTGAAACGCTCCTCAGCTCACAAAGATTTAGCAACCCTTCTCTCTGTGTGTAGAAATTTTTTTCTCAGCAAAAAATGTGTTCTAAGTTTACTTTTCGTTTTTCCAATACTAATCAAATTAGGCGTCTACAGCAACTATGTCCAAGTATCATCAATTCTTGAATTTTATTTAGTTCTATAGCATTACCATTCTGAGATTTTTCTACCATTTGAACTCCTAAATGAAGTTGAGTAACTTGAGTTATTTTCTTACTCTCAAAAGTTTATTATCAGTTCTATCTTAACTCTTTGGTATCTGACAAGGCTTAAGATACTGAATTTTGATTCGTGAATTCCAGGTTCACTTCGGGCCAAGTGGTTGTCCTAAACTGATGTATATTGACACAATTAATTAGACGGGACAAGATTATGTCGAATTGAGTTGAGATAAATGTGTGTATACAGGGATATATATATATATATATATATATTTAGGATTAGTTTATGGGTATCCCGATAAATTTTAAAATTTGTATAGTCCATTGTCTCACACAAATTAAATAATTATCAAAGCAAAGACTTTAAAAATATTCTTTACACTTAATAAGAATTGAATAGCTACCCCTCTCTCTCTCTCAGACACCATAAATTTTGATCTATTAAACTGGCCTAGTTGGTCCAAGGATATACTTCTTTAGCTAGCTAGGGAGGTCAGCGATTGCTGATGTAGCAGGCTCTCTCTTTGCTGCTTTGCGTTAGAAATTATTATTATATTTGTATTTATTTTGATGGCGTAGAAGAACTTGTTTAAGCTAACGGTTTGATTAGTTTATCAAACGAACTATGTAAGTGTCGCACGAAAATATTGGCCGTGACAATTTGCAACAAAAGACGGAGGGGCCTTGCCTACCATTGTCCGCGGTGTCAACGTGACTTCTGTCTCTGCGTCTACTGTATTTCGCTGATACCCCCCTCCAACACCCCCGATGAGTTCCCAAAAATTCGAGATCCAACCCACGAGCATCCCCTCATCCTCTGCACCAAGAAGAGGAAATTGGACGTTACCTGCGTCGATTGCGACCAACCCATCGCAGACGATTCAATCTGTCTCTGCCCGATGTGCATTCTTTTCCTCCACAAGTCATGTGCTGATCTGCCGCGACAGATCAGCCACCCATTTCATCCCCGACACCCTCTCGCCCTCCTCCCTCTGACGCCCGACGGCGAGTTGGTTCCTTTTCGTTGCAAGGCATGTGGGCGTGGCGGTAGTGGCCGCTCCTACCACTGTGCCGATTGCAGTTTCTGCTTTTCAAGTCTGACATTCACCAGCACCCTCTTGCTTTCTTCAATTTCTACACTGATATTAAATTTCGTTGCTATATTTGCGATGGAATCTTGGATGACTCTTTCTTTCGTTGTGTGGATGGCGATTTCAGTCTCCATCTTCTTTGTTTTCCCTCCTTACCACATACCGTCAAACATGTATCTCACAAACATCCTCTCACCATTACTGATTCTCCAATCAAACGCTATTCAGATGATGATGATGAAGCGAAGTTTTACTGTGACGCTTGTGAGAAAAGCAGAAACCTTTATGATCGCACTTATTATTGTGCCAAACCGGAATGCCACTTTGTGGCTCACATTAAGTGCCTTATCTCTGAGGTATGCCACATTGAACTTTATAATTCTGGGGTATTAACAAATAGTCACCATGAACTCTTATGTGTTATGCTTTGAGGTATATCGTTCACCCCTTCTTCAGTCAATGTCCCAAGATTTGCTTCTGTGGTAACATACAAATTGGAATTATGAAATCCTTTCCCATGGAAGAAGTTGAAATCATTTATTGCTGATGCCACTTTTCCATTGATTTTCCTGACATTAAGCCATCTTTCACCCTGTCACAAAAAAATAAAAATATATCTTTCACCCAACATTTGGCCAAAGGAAAATGAGAAAAAGTAAAATCCATTTAGGCCGTAAGGCAAAAGCATAATGTCACAATAGATGGACAGCAGATGTAATATCATATTTGTTGTATTTATCATGCTGGAACAAAATGCACAAGTATCAGTATGAGACACCAACGACATAGCCATTTGGAATTTGTAAGAATTCAGGTGACAAGCTCTTTAAGCTGCTTAAAATGTCGTAATGACATGACTTGAGGTGGCATCCAACTGATGGAAAGAATATTTAAATTAAAAAATGATCAGTTTGTTTTACTTGTAAAAAAAATGCTCAGTTTGTTTAGGAGGCACAAGAATGTAAGCAGATTTTCTGTTCCTTATTTGTCCCAAAATTAAGGGAAAAAGTTAAAGGAAAAGGAGAATTAAGAATAAGGTGGACAAGCAAAAGTATTATATTCCCTCTTTACTCAAAAGGGACGTAACCAGTAATAGCTGAATAGAAAAGTTATTTGTTTCACAGTGGAAGGTTGGTAGTAATAGTAACTTAAAATCCTTATGTGATTTCAAGACTGTTGTCAACATGATTCAAGTCTAGTTTATCATTTGCCGTTTCTCACTGAGGCAATGCTATTAATCATGAATACTTTTGTCGGTAAAGGACATGAACTTTGTTGCCAGACTACTGGATGTCATCTTACCACAAGGACCACAGAGATTGGAAGAGCATCCACTAGATTCAGCTCTCACAAAGTTCCTTTTAATCGCAACTTGTAGTTCTAGTTGTCATGGTGGATGATGTTACTTGTTGTTAGGACCTTTAGTGTATTGGCAAATTCTGTGAACAAAACCTTTTGATTGTAATTGTTTTTATAGGTATAATTTGAGTTTTGAGTTGTTCTTGAGTGTTATAAAACACAAGAATATGAGAGCTAAAGTGTTCACCATTCACGCATTTGCTTGGATGTACTTAATAGAAGATTTGAAGCAGGACAATAAGCTAAAGTATTCTAGTTTATAGTTCACTGCCTTTCGCTACCTTTTGCGGCATTGAAATTGAGTCTTGAATTGAAGATCAATTCTAGTAAGCATTGCTACTTGTTGCCAACCATTCGCGGTAGCGAGATTGAGGTGCAGAGAATGAAGACATTCCAGCAGCCCTCACTACCTGTTGCTGGCTTCTTATGGTAGTGAGATGATGATTTGCTGGCTGTCGCTTCCTCTCGGGCAGCTAAGTTTTGCCAATCTTACAGATCTGACCTAATTTTTAAGGGTTTTGGACTGATTTGGATCTAGGTATATCTAAGGTCAGGTATGGTATATAATATGAGGTTAGAGCAAGGCAAAATATAGGTTTTAATACCTCTTTAGGATTTAATATAGTATAGGTTTTTCATAACTCTCTGTAACCCTAGAAGAAGTTTTGCATAATAGGAGAGATATCTTTGAGAGAACTACATATTGTGAGATTTCATTGAAGAAGGTTCTTCTGTTTTGCCATGGCGCGTAAAATCCTTCATGGTCAGGGAGTTTAGGATGTTAGGTGGTAGCTCTTCTTACTTCCTAGTTGGGACTGCCACAAGTCCTTTATTTAGGGCCAAAGTTGTATCAAATACGATGACTGAGATGTTTAATACATACTTCATGATGGTATTTTGCATTTAGTTTTGATGGTAAATAGGTTTGAACAGCAACAAAGTAATTTCTTAAAGGGAGGCTTGGGGTAATGATTTGAGTATTAACTTGTGCAGTGGGATGCGGTGTGCTCTATTCTAGGAGATGAAAGCTTGGGCATTACCAAGTTGGGAGTTTAAGTTTCATTGGGTAAGTGGTTGTGAAGATATAGGAAGTAAGAGTATATGCATAAGGGTGGTGGACAGGTGATATAACAGTGACTAGGTGTGGGTTTGGTTTTTGTGTTGCGGTTTTAGTAAGGAGTTCTCAACTTCTCATAGTGTGCAGATGGCAGGGAACAGAGAGAATTAGATTAAAAAGCATGACTATATGAATCCATGTCTTCGTCTATGTTCTTTCTTTTTTGTTAAAAACAAAAACAATTGTTCTTTTGCTGAAAATTTCTTATATAATTGATTGTTTTGACTCAATTTTTTTTTGCCCTGCTTTTCAGATTCTAAGTTTGCTGGTGGAAGAGTGGTCCATGGCCTGCAAACAAGGGGACATAGAGTTGGACACGTCAAATGTTGTTAAAGAGAAAAGTGATGAAGGGGTTAGTAAAGTTTTACTTTTAGAAACAAACCGCAAAATATCCAATTTATTTCAATACATGATTGATATTAAATGTTGACTTATTGCAGTAAAATATTTTGATGATTTTTATAAATTACAATTTATTGCAAATATATCATAATAGATCCAAGGATGTATTACAACTATATTTCCCCATTACATAATTCGTTATTTGATGAAATAAGGGATATATCAAGTGATATATCACTGATTATCACAGTCATGTCCCATGTGACACAGACTACTGAGTTAAGATTTTGCGGGTTTTAAGGCTTTTTAGCCTTGAAACTTTCTGCAAATTGCTTGAAGATGTTATTTTAGGGAATGATAATTTATATCAGTGGCACTAAATCTTGTAAGAAATAAGATGTACAAACAAGAAGAGTAACAGAACCTATTGTAAGCATTCTAGGGCCTGGAGACTGTGTCTGGGACTATGAACATAGTATTTTGTGCTTATATGGTTACTGTATTCAGTTGTTTGGGTTAATACTGAGAGCATCATCATACACGTGGAAGGTGCTCATTGTGAGATAACATGTATATGGCATAGAATTTCAAGTGTAAGGCTTAGCTGAGAAAAAAAGGAGGAAGTTAGCTGGTTGGAATTTATCCCAATAAATAATCATGAAATGGATCCTTCTTTTATAAAATGAATAGATAAATATTTTACTCATCAGAAAAGATAAACATTTTCTGTACTTATCAACAAAATATGAATATTTTCATGTGGGAGTTGGGGGATGTTAATAATTTATTCTTGAAGCAGATAGATAATTTTAAGTATTCTCATACTTCTTGGTTTGTAAACCCAATAATTGATTTAAATCCAAATGCAGAATGTCAATCATTTCTCATACCCAAAAGGCCTTAAAAATGAAAAAGAAAAATCCTGGTGTTGCCTTTTGTGTTTATTATTTGTCATCTTGACTTACTGTTTTGTACTTTTCAGGTGATATCCTCTCTAGTGGAAGAACCACCCTTGGCTACAAGTGGAAGTGTTGCCATTGAAGCTCCGGAGAGCCCTGCCCTTGCTGAACTAGATGAGGAAATAGCAATACTCCTCGTGGAGATAGAGGTGCTAAAGGCAAAATTGGGGGCACTTGAGAGGAGACGTGCACATCTTGCCGTACTGCCGCAACTGCAATTTAAAGCTGAGAAAAGTTGCTAACAAGGGATAAACTCTTGGTTGTATAGTAAGATATACTACTTTCCGAATGAAAGTTAAGTACGGACCTTGTTAAAAGTTAAAATGAAGAGCAAAGTCTGACGACTCCAAGCATATTTGAGAAATAAACGAAAGCCAAGTCAGCTCTCTGCTGAAAGGTTGGTTATTCTATTTCCTATAGTTGTAGTTGAACTCGGTCTATTTTCCGTTCTGCACATATTGCATTTCGTTAAGAAGATCCAAGAAATTTAAATAATAAGAGGATTAAACCTTATACCTGGTTTGTCTATCCCATACTGATGAGGAAAATCATTAAACTAGCTCATGTTCAGCTTCTTCCATTTAACTACTGTGCTACGTCTTGTTCTCAGTGTCTCGCTTGCTCTCTGAGACACGTTGTTAAACCACTAAGAGGCATTGCTGTCATGTTGTTTAAAGAAAACAGGAACTGTAAGTCACTAGAAACTTTGTGAATTGCATAATATTGTCGCAGGGCTCCCGCAAGGTTCCTTAGTACTTGAAAAAGAAAAAAATAAGAAAAAAAAAAGAACTTAGATATTAACCTATACAAAAAGAAAAAAAAAAAGAATTTATTACTAAAGGGGCTGAAAAATGTAATAATGATCACAGTTCATATCATTGTATGATTTCCATACATCGAACGATCTTTTATGTGTTGAATTTAAACAGATATTCGATCGTTAACCCTTTATTGTTTTGTTTTTCCCTGCCGACAAAGCTTTTACAGTGAGGATTGGATCGGTTTGAAAGACATTGCTGGGAGCGTCAAGTACATCAATGTGCCAGGCAACCACATTAAAATCTCCGAAAAGCATACAATAAAGAATGTTATTCCTTACTTGAAAGGATAAAACATCCAAGAAAGGGTAAGCACTAACAATAGGTGGGTGGGGATCATCCTGGAGTAATTCAAAGCCACAAGAAAGTGCAAAATTTTGCTTTAGTTGTGGGGGGAAAAAAAAAAAAAACAAAACATCAGCTGAAGTAATAATCAGAGGATCAATCATCACCTCATGCTTTTCTTCCCTTTGATCTAAATTTCTTGAAATTTCTGAAAATAATTATGCACAGATAATTTGAAATTTCTGACAATAAATACCTACTCGGCTTGCGGAGGAACGGTCTGCCTACTGTTCAGTAATTGTCTCTATGTGCCTTAAATGTCTTGATGTAGTTCCATTATTATGTGATGCAAGAGTTGGGATGCACAAGGAGAAATGTGTATGTGAGGTTTGATTATTGGCATCAAAGATGGGTTCTATTACTTAACAAACTATTCTGCATTTGCAAGTTTTGAGAGCAAGATTTGTACCCATACTTGACAGAGTTGCAGGATATAACTTTGCAAAGCAGAATTTTTTTGCTAGTACATTGGAGGGTTAAAGTCCTGAGAAAAGGGAGGTGAGTCAAACTCATGACCTCAATCATGAGTGGGGGCACTACTATTATTGGATTAACTCCTCTCCTTGCAAAGCCCAAATTTACTGTTCATATACATTGCGTTTACATTATGAGATGTAAAAAACCTAACCTTTGTTTATGTTTTGTCTAAAAAACTAAAACCTACAATATTGGTTCAAGATGTTATGACAATGAGTAATATTGTACATACCAAAGTACAAAAGAAAGCAAACCATTCATTCAGGAACACATCAGTTTTTTATCATGAAAACCCTTAAATGAAAGAAAAATCACGTATTCCTTTTGCCAGACAAATATCATGCACTATATCTCGTTATTCAGATGGTTACAAAATTTTTTACAATCAAACCTATCAACTCTATGATCTAATATTTGTCTTGACCGTGCTCGTATCCACGATTCACCGCCTCCGTGGTTGACCACCTTTAAAACCCTCTTAGAACGGATTTCACGCCTTGAACTCCATCAAGACTCTTGATTTCTTCAATTGGGTTGAAGAACATTGTTGCTAAGATCTGTTTATAAGCTTCTAGGAAGGTAGAAAACACTTCTCTCTAGGAGTATTTGTTTGTGATAGCTCAGATCCCGTTTGGGGAAGTGTGCTGAGCTTTAAATAGGTGCAAAAATCCTAGCGGCACGATTCTCGAGAAATCTAATTTCGCTCAGCTCGCTCTCGCGACGTCCCGCGAGGATCTCACGAAGTATAGCTCGCTCTCGCAAGGATCCAGCGAGCTCAATCCCAGATTTCGACGTGCTTATTGTTTTTGCCCTCGACCTCCTGCGACATCCTATGAGTGTCCCGTGAGGTTCTGACCAATCTGCATGCTCACTGTTTTTGCCTTTGAAATCCCGTGACTTCCCGCGAACATCCCGCGAGCTCTATATTATGCAGCCAACACACTGTTTTACCCTCGAGATCCCTCGAACTCCATCGACATCTCCTGAAATCCCCTTCAATAGCCAAAATGTATCACACAAGACTATCTTAACCCGAGCTTGCACGAATAAACTTGAAAGTCCTTTTGAATGCTTATGATTGATAACCCAAGTCTCAAAATATATCAAAACAAGACGTGACATGAAATTTAGCCAATTACATGAACTTAAAATCTCCCCCTTTGACAATTTCGTGACCAAAACCTTATGCTACATGACATCACCATTACAGGAAAAGAAAACAAAATGAAAAAAATACAAGGATTCCCCAATCACAAGCACCAATCACAAGTACGTAGAAACATCCCTGCACACTACATCAACTAACCAAACCAGCCCAATCAAGTGCAAGCGAAATAAGAAAGCAATATATAGAAAACGTAGAAACAGAAACATATATAGTAGCTTTCCCTTTTTTTGGGAAAAAATTGACAAAAGAAGCCAACCATGCAATGCAATATCCAATATCCAATGTAGAGAGAAACTGTGCAAGAGCCAAACACAAAAGCCTCAAGCATGCAAAAATGAGGCACCTAACAAAACCAATATCCAACAATATCCATAAGAAAGACAGAGGAAAAAAAAAACAGTATCCACAAGAGAAACCATCCACCAGACATAACTATCGCCAACGAACACTCCGAATGAAATCATTTACATCATTGATAAACTTGGTGTGTCGTCGGGAAAGAACAGACAGGGTATCCCGAACACAGACAATATCACGCTCCTGTTGCTCCATGATGAGATTGGTGTACTGTCGCGGGCACCCAAAAATAAAATCGATTTCTGAAAAACAAATATGTAGTTGTGCAAGTAAGGATCATTCCCACGAAGAGTGTTTAGCTTAGTTTTATGCTATGTGAACAAGGATTGGGGGGTTTTGAATTTAATGAAAACTATTTTAATAATCACAGTTACGAAACAATTCAGATTAAAGTGTTGAAATCAATCAAAAGAACAAACATTGGTCTAGGCCAACATCCACCATCGGAATTTACAACTGATCATTGACACAAGCATATCAATTCACTCTTTGAATATTCACCGTTGGAATGATTTTCCTATCTCTCCTTAGTTGTAGTTAATCAGAAACAAGCGATCTAATTAACCCTAACTGTTAAACAACCCAGGAAAAAGCACACAAGGTTTAATCTAGCAGCAGCCTTAAGAATTAGAGAGAACGATGAAACTAAACAACACAAGCACAAGCGGTTGCATTTAATTTAGTCGAATGCCCTCCCTAAGATATAATAATTCCCAACGCAGTTAATCATTAAATCTCAGTTGTTTCATAAATCAGAGGAATCAAACAATTACGGATTTGATATCTAACTTAGTAGTAGATTGCAATGATTAATAAACTAGTAGGCCTCCTAGTGATTAGACAAGACAATCATGAAAATAGGCATAGAATAACTTTCGATACTCAAAGCATAAATCGAATAATGAAAACAAATTAAATTTCACAGTTTATTATTAATTCCGAGTTTCTGTCTCCTTTGACCAAGACTCAGAGTTTAGCCATGCAGGGCCATGAAAAACAACTTAAAGAATAACCTAGAATAATCTAAAAAATGACCAATCCTAGAAACAAAACAGTCCCAGCTTTTATAGACGTCTGAAAATCTGCAACTGCGTCAAACCGTTCGAACGCCCTTCCAATCATTCGAACAGTACGTCGAACGCACTTCGAATGGTAAAACCTGCTCTCTGAATCTTTCGAATGCTCTTCGAACTCGACCTTGACATGTATCCATCTGACGTAGCGTTCGAACGCATCTACTACCATTCGAACACCTCTTGGGACCGTTCAAACGGTCCTTCAAATGCTCCGTGTATTTTTGCTCGAATTCGTCCCTTTTCAGCTAGGATCCTCTTCTTGGGCATTCCATAGCATCTTAAGTCAAAATATAAGAATAGTGAGTATCTTTAGGTATCAAATAAGTATAAAGACTAAACATTAAGGGAGAAAAATATGACATTTGCATTCTCATCAAATTCCCCCACACTTAACCTTTGCTCGTCCTCGAGCAAAACTCACACTCACTTTCCTGATATATCAAAGTCTCAACAAAGAACAACCAAACTCTTCAAAACTCATAACATATCATGAACAACATTCTCGAACAACTCACAATCACTTAGCAAGCATTTTCACTTAAAGATGGAGTAAACTGAATATGTTGACCCTCACGAAAATAAACACTCTACTCTCATGTATTTAAAGGGTATGTGTATCACTCAAATTCATTCCAATGAAAATGATCTACCATAGGCTTGCATATCTTCTCATTCTCCATCACTAGGATTACATACAGAACACGAATCATAAGGACTTTTCAAGGGTTATAATAGGGTTTAGGATCAAGGTGAGAAATATTTGGGGATGTAGCTCAAAAGCCATCGAAACTAGTGGAGCAAAAATGACTCAACTCAAGTTCGAATATATAAGACATATAAAACCAATCACTCCATTTAACAGCTTCTGTCTTTGTATAAATCCCATATAAATAGACCTATTTTGTAGAATTTTAGGAGGAATTATGAACATGGATAATTTGTAACATTGAAAGCAATTTCCTCCATCACTTCCTTTCTCCTTTTTTTTCTTCATTTTTCCTCTCTTTTTTTTCTCTTTCAAAATTACATTAACAATGGAACTCATGAATTGAGAATGAAAACATGTTCCTTTTCACCAACCATAGCTCTACCACAATTCTGAACACCCCCATAATTATTTCTCATGCACTCATATATATCATAAGGATGAAAAATGCTCCACTAGCTCTACGGCTTGAGTAAAGGCATTATGTTTTTTTTTTTCGGGTTTAAAGCTTGTAATGTGGGTTCACAATAACGACATATCAAGCTCAAAGGGGTTCCCAAAAGGAAAAATCAATTATAAGGTAGGCTATTTAGCTTATGTAGCTTATAACAAAGATGACCTTAATCATGTTCATGCATGCATGTGTCAATATGATCTCAAAGAGAATCAAGGAAAGTTCTAGAGAAACAAATCCAAGGAAGAATATCTCACATGAAAGAAAATAGTGACTGGTATGGGTGTGTTAATCTAAAGGCTCAAAATCTCAGCAGCTTTTATCTACCAAATTCAGTCACTCCAATCTCAAGTAAAATAACTAGACTAATTAATTCTAAGTTGGAAGATTACTTATTCAATCATGTTATGAATTCTTTAAGCTTTATTGAATCTTGTTATTATTTTTTCAAAACAAATACGAAAACACAACCTAAATCTCATCCCCCACACTTAAAACTTACATTGTCCCCAATGTAAAGTAAAATGCATAGAAAGGGCATAAATAACCAATATATAAACGCGAAATAAGAAAAGAAAAACGAACTTCCCCTGGGTTGCCTCTCAAGCAGCGCCTTTGTTTATTGTCGTGGGCTCGACTCAATGCTTCCTTCTTCAATCCGTATAAATGGGATCTTCAAGATCCAGTTTCTCTACATTCTCGACTTGGAAACCTTCATGGAATTGCTTAAGTCGATGGTCATTCACCTTGAACACTTTGGAAGTGGCTAAGCTTTGAATTTCAACTACACCATGAGGAAAAACATTAGTAACAAGAAAAGGTCCAATCCAACGAGAACGCAACTTACCCGAAAACAAACGAAGCCAGGACTGGTATAGAAAAACTTTCTGACCAACTTTAAACTCCTTCCTAGAAATCATCTTGTCATGAAAAGCCTTCGTCTTTTCCTTGTAAATCCTTGCACTCTCATAGGCATCATTGTCAATTTCCTCTAACTCTTGTAATTGCAATTTCCTATATTCTCTATCTTCATCCATCTTCATGTTAAAACGCTTGATAGCCCAGTAAGCTTTGTGTTCTAGCTCAACTGGAAGGTGGCACGGTTTTCCAAATACCAATCAATAAGGTGACATACTAATGAGCGTTTTATATATAGTCCTATACGCCCACGAAGCATCATCCAATCGCAAACTCCAATCTTTTCTACTTGGATTGACCGTCTTTTCAATGATGGACTTGTTCTCTCGGTTTGACACTTCCGCTTGTCCACTAGTTTGCAGATGATATGATGTTGACACCTTGTGCGTTACATGGTACTTTCTCAACAGAGTTGCCACAGTTCGATTGCAAAAGTGAGTACCTCGATCACTTATTAGAGCTTTTGGAATTCCAAACCTAGAGAATATGTTAGATTTGATAAAATCTGCAACAACTTTAGCATCATCAGTCCTTGTGGCTTTAGCTTCCACCCATTTCGAGACATAATCAACAGCAAGCAAGATATAAACATAACTGAAAGATATAGGAAATGGTCCCATGAAATCAATGCCCCAAACATAAAAAATTTCATAAAATAGTATGGGATTTTGTGGCATCTCATTCCTATGGGATATATTACCTGTCTTTTGACAAGGATCGCATGACTTACAATAAGAATATGAATCTCGAAATATAGATGGCCAATAGAACCCACATTCTAACACTTTTCTAGCTGTTCTCTTAGCACCAAAATAACCTTCACAAGCATAAGAATGACAAAAGGTTAAAATAAACATGATTTCATTTTCAGGTACGCACTTTCTGATCACTTGATCCACATAATGCTTCCATAAGTATGGGTCATCCCACACATAGTATTTGATATCACTCTTGATCTTATCTCTTTGAGCCTTAGACACACCAGGAGGTAGATGTTAGTAACCAAATAATTTACAATATTTGCATACCAAGGTAATGTCACACTCGCGGAGAACAATTGCTCGTCAGGGAATGTTTCCCGCAAATGAAGTTCATCCTCGACATGAGCTAAACGACTCAAATGATCGGCAACACGATTTTTTGTCCCTCTTTTGTCTTTGATCTCCAAATCAAATTCACTTAAGAGAAGTATCCATCTAATTAATCTTGGTTTTGCCTCTTTCTTCATCATCAAATAACGAAGAGGTGCATGATTAGAGTAAACAATGACTTTAATACCAAGTAAATAAGATCGAAACTTTTCTAAAGCGAAAACAACAGCTAAAAGTTCTTTTTAAGTCGTAGTATAATTTATTCGAGTATCATTCAAAGTTCTGGAAGCATAATAAATGGCATGAGATGCTTTTCCAATTCTTTGACCCGAGATAACGCCGACTGCATAGTCACTGGCGTCACACATTATTTTGAAAGGAACGCTCCATTCAGGAGGTTGGATAACTGGGGTAGAAGTCATCAGTTCCTTTAGCTTATCAAACACCTTTTTACATACTTCATTGAACTCAAAAGCCACGTCATTTTGTAGTAACTTACATAAAGGTGATGCTATTTTGGAGAAGTCCTTGATGAATCTTCGGTAAAAACATGCATGTCCAAGAAAAGAACGAACTTCCCGCACACTAGTAGGATAAGGTAAAGATTGAATAATGTCAACTTTAGCTTTGTCGACCTCAATTCCCCTAGATGAAACAACACGACCTAACACTATACCTTGTTCAACCATAAAATGACATTTTCCAGAGTTTAACACAAGGTTAGTGTCTATGCATCTTTGAAGAACAAGGGTAAGGTTGTGCAAAAAATTATCAAAGGAGTCTCCATAAACTGTGAAATCATCTATAAAAACTTCTATGATATGCTCAATATAATCTGAAAATATGCTAACCATACACCTTTGGAAAATGGCGGGGGTGTTGCAAAGGCCGAAGGGCATGGGACGATATGCAAAAGTTCCGAATGGGCATGTAAAAGTTGTCTTTTCTTGATCCTCTGGCGTAATTGCAATCTGAAAATAACCAGAAAAACCATCAAGGAAATAATAGTAAGAATGACCAGCTAACCTTTCAATCATTTGATCAATAAAAGGTAAAAGGAAGTGGTCCTTGCGGGTTACAACATTTAATTTTCTATAATCTATACAAACTCTCCACCCATTCTGAATACGGGTAGGAACTAACTCATCATTTTGGTTTTTCACAACAATTATTCCAATCTTTTTAGGAACCAGTTGAACTGGGCTAACCCAATTGCTATCCGAAATAGGATAAATCATTCCAATTTCAAGAAGTTTAAGGATCTCCTTCTTTACTACTTCCATCATAGGGGAGTTTAATCTTCTTTGCGGTTGATGGAAAGGTTTTGCTTCCTCTTCAAGTAGTATACAATGCATGCATGTAGACGGGCTAATTCCTTTAATATCCGCAATTGTCTAACCAATAGCCGTCTTATGCTCCTTCAGGACCTGCACAAGTTTTTCTTCTTGCAACTCACAAAGTTTACTAG